>BHFT01077317.1:47568-73128 GCA_004320025.1 Laticauda laticaudata
GTGTGTGTGTGTGTGTGTGTGTGTGTGTGTGTGTGTGTGTGTGTGTGTAAATCAGTGAGATGTGAAAATGACAGTGGGTAATGGTTCAGTTGTTTTCTTAATAATTATGCCACTAGCATTGAAATAATTATTTTTCTAAAGATTTATTCTGTAAGATAAATTTAGGTTCTGGATTTAAATATCTTCCCAAATCCTTCTTTAACAATGAAACCTATTTCTCCTCAAAATGTAGTCCTACAGCTTTGGATTAGAAGCTCTCATACTGGCTTAACTAAGTGGAAAATTATGTTGACAGTATCGTAGTCCACACAAACAGAACCCCTTTTCCATAAAAGCAGGTACATATAAAAATGCTGCAGCCATTCAGCTATGGGAGGAATAGATTAATTACAGGTCCCCCAAATTGTCTTTTCTTTATAGTTGTTTGATATATTTGAGATAGGGTCTAGCAATAAAAAATATTTCCCAACAGAGGACCCATTTTTTTAGTTCAGGCTTGCTTATAAATACAGAATATGTTTTAGATGCTCGTCCATGGAATAAAATAAAGATTTGTGTCATTCTTTTCAGATGAAGGTTTGTTATACTTTTTGTGGATATTATTTCTAATTAGAGAAAGATATTATTTCTAATTAGATGAATTAGCTTTATCATATTATATATTTGTGCAAATCCATATTCAGGGATCATGAATTCAAGGCCTTGATTTCCTATGTTCACAACTTACCGTGATTTCGTGTTCCATATGCGTGGAGTCACTATGAAATAAATAATCTTGAATTGTCTCCAGATTAGAAGTATGTTTGATTTTTCTGTTAAATTTTGAAAATAATCTAGATTTTAGGCTTTGGTACCTGTGATTGGATAATCATGATAATTCTGGAATAAAAGTAGAGCAAATACAGGAGGAAAGAACAGGTAGGCCAGAGAGAGCAACTCAAAGGTCAAATCATGATTTGATTTTAAAATCTTAAGTAGAAAATGGAAATCCCAATCAAAGTCTTAAAATATTCATCTTCTACCAACTAGGAAGTTAGAATTATTTACTTTAACTGTAACTCCGCTTGCTTGCTTTACCTGTTCTCTGATTCTCTTTTTTCTTTGGTTCTCCTAACTGGAGCTATTAGTAGTTAGTAGAACCTCAGTTCTTTGTCATTCAAACCATGTGTTTTGCAGATGAGTTGCTTTTTTCAAAGGAGATTTTCTAATCAAAGATGTAAAGTTATAAATAATATTAATCTCTACCTGTAGTTGTTTTCTCAGTCTGTAATCATTTACAAACATTGTGCTGACTGTAAGCCATGGTTTATAGCCACAGTGATGGAATTCATGCCTCATGCTAAGCTTTGAACTATATTAATCCCCATTGGCTTACAAATCACCATGGCTCAATGCACTGTCAGAATTGAAGAGCGCAGAATAAAAGAATCCTGTCTTTCCCAAGGGTATATAAGAAGTCCTCAATTTACAACCAAAATTCAGACTATAATTTCTATTGCTAAGCAGGGACGTTGTTACATGACTCCCACCACATCATCTAATTATTAAGTGAATCACATGATCATTAAACAAATTTGGCTTCCCCTATGAACTTTGCTTGTCAAAAACTGTCTGGGAAGATCACAAATGGTGACCTGACCTCAGGATGCTTCAGCCATCATAAATAAATGGTTTCCAAGTGCCTAAATTTTGATTATGTGACTTTAAGGATGCCTCAACAATCCTAAGTGCAAGGACCAATTGTAAATCACTTTTTCCAGTACTATTGTAATTTCAAACGGTTGCTAAGTGAATGGTTAGAACTTGAGGACTATCTGTATGTCTGTCATAGGTATAAACCATTGGTAGCCCTGGACTACTTATTTTCTTTCAGTGAAGTGAAGAATGTGGGGGAGGGGAGAATGGGAATGAACTTCAGGATTCTTATTTTAATTATAAAATTTGACTGTGGCTATACAAAAGGTAAAAAAAAGTTGGGTGCAAGTTTTCATTTTTCTATTTGTTTCACAGCAATCTTTTTCATATTTTTATAATAGAAAATGCTTGATAATGCTATTCCATACTGAAAAGCTTGTGTTGCTCCTTGTTCTTGTTTTAATAAACTGCAAGCTGCTTTATAGCTTGATTTGGCTTTGGCAAAGTATGGAGCCAAATATGTGAGAACAACTAACTCACCCCCATCCCAAATGCTGAGTTAGTACATTGGAGTGCCAGACAAGCATGGATTTATTTTGATTTGCAAGATCAGTTACTAATTTCTTTCCCTCTTATTTCTTTTTCTAAAAAAAGAAATCAGAAGTCTGATGTGCTGTCTCTTTGGGCCTGAAAAAAAGTTAATATTTTTCATAACTGCATATTTTGGAAGAAGTTCCTCTGAGATCTTTAGCCAAGAGGATGGAGGGTTGTGGTTACAATTTTATAAAATCATGGGACTTATAGGTTGAAGATCATCAGCTCTCCAACAGTTTGTTTCAGGCAATGATGAAAAAACTGCAGGAATAAAAAACAGTTTTTTTATGAAGGAACTCTTTGATCAGAGTTCATAAGTTGGGTGGGAAAATGTACTAATAAAAGAAAGAACTTTTGTTATATAATCATCCAATTTATTTTCTACCCCATTCCTCTTCTCAGTTAGATTTCAAAGCATCTAATCCTAGTCTTTCTAAAAATACTTCATCCAAACACTTACTAACCTACCCCAACCCTTCTTAACATCATCAAATTTTGTGTGTTTTAATACTAGTTTCTCATGCAAACATTCACATATGCAGATTATAGCATCGAGTAATCTTAGATACTTAAGTCTCTTTTTTTAGACACAAGCTAAATTGTTTATTGAGTTTTGCTTGTAAGCAGGGAACCCTCATAACATCAAGCTGCATATGGAAATCTGCCTAAGACATATCTTTTTAAGAAAACCTTTTTGCTTGTTAGATATATTGAAGTGAGTACTTTGGGTATCACTCCCACACTACAAAACACATTCCTTTAGAAATTGCTCTTGAACCCATTCTCTCTTTTTAGAAAGACATGCTGCTGGAAAATCTCTTTAAACAGAGAAAACTAAGGGAAACTATTATTCTGATTATTGAAACAAACAGACATTTGCCATGTAACTACTATTAAGAAATTTTGACAAAGTACCAAGATTTTTTCATGAGAAGATCAAATTTCACCTTTAAAATATAGGGTAGCTGGACGTAAATACAGTGATATCTGAGAAGGAAACAGTGCTGCCCATGCCAATGTGCTAGTAGATATATACATCACGTTTCTTCCTATTTGAGATTTTCATTTTTAAAAATGCTGATGATGTTAAAAGGAAGGTGTCATACTGTGAAGTAGCAGCAGTAACTCTTTCCCAATAATGCCTTTGATTGCCAAATACATCCAATCAGTTTTCACAGAAAATAAAAATGAATGGTTGATTAAAGAATGGCATTTTGTTTGGAATGGTATCTACCTGTCCAGAAAAAGATAATGATAAGCAAGCTAGTCAGAAGCATTATGAAGTAGAGGGAGCAAGAGAAAGCAGCCACTAAATTGGTTATGCCTCCCAGGGCTATTACTTTGTGAATGGGGGGGGGGAGACAAAGTCCCATATTAGCTATTCTTTAAAAACACCCTCAATGTATTATCAGATTTTCAAATGTGCCTGCTAGACTAAAGGTGTTCGGGAATCCAGTACTGCAATTTTTAAAAGTTGCAAAGAAGAAGAAATTGAGATGGTAGAATCATCTAGACGGTAGTTTAAGAAGTACTACTTAAACTAATGAAATTAAAAATTTGGTTAACCTTCCATTTTGTAACAAAAATATATCTACCAAAAAGAGTCACAAAGTTGGGTCATTTGTTGGCATCTGAATGGGAAAACTCAAACTCCCACTTTATATATTGTTCTGGAGACCTGCCTGTACGAAAGGTGAAATAGCTGGAAAATTCTTCTGTGGCAGACCTTGTTTTACAATTTTTTTCTGGGGAGGTTTCCCTGCCTTTGGTTAAGTTTGAGAAAATAAATAGAAATGGATCCGTCTTTTTCTCTTTTTAACTTTTATCACAGTTCACATCAAAATTATTTTGGAATACATATATATATACCCATTTCTATAAATACCAGTATTTTTATACAAATAATATATTCTATGATTTTCACAATATTGAACAAGAGAATCTGGGCAGAACCTATGACAGTGATGGCTAAGCTTTTCCACATTGCGTGCCAAAATGTGTGTGCTCACGTGCCTGCACCCATGATGTAATGCGTGCAATTCCCCCCATCCCCTGTGCATGTATCTGCAACCCCCCTGCACTGCACGCCTCTGCATGCGCACGCAACCCCTCTGCATGATGTGTGCCTCTGCATACACACACGCATGTCTCCCACTCACTCATCTCCCCCTGTGCATGCTCAGCAGTTACCCGACAATCAGCTGGCTGGCAGGGGGCGCGTGCGCGTGCGCATGCACAGTGGAACTCTTCTGGGCAACCTTTCGCATGCCAACAGAAGTGGCTCTGCATGCCACTTCCAGCACACATGCCATAGGTTCATCATCCTGGACCTATGACTTCAGTTATGTACATAAACTCTGTAGTTCACATCTTTTGATTAAACTTTGTAGATCACAGAACGATGCACCACATTTTTCTGTTTTCCTCATTCATTCATATCCATTTATTTTGCAGAAACTGAGGTATTATTGAATCAAAATATTTTTGATAATGGTAGTAGATAAAGAGTTGGATAAGTTTACAGAACATATTTTTTCATAGTAAAATTCCAGCAAAATATATCTTGACTTTCATTATGTGTTCCTTATTTATTTATTTTATTTAAATAATTTAGATGCATTTATTTGTTTATAACACTTTGCAGCTACCCATTCATTTAATTCCTGCCTGGTATACAAATGGGTTTAAATTATAAATTGCAGTCTATCAATTTAACCATACTAAAAATACTAGAGTTCTACAAAGTTTTAGTTCTCATCTTCAAAAGAAGATGAAGTTCTTGTGTACAATGTCTTTAGTAGCAACCGTTCTTTTGGGGATTGCTGCAGTAGCAACCATCTAATTCTAGCAACATGCAACTGCTCTAGGGTATTTAGATGGATACTGTGTTTGTGCCCTAAAAGTGTGTTCACACTCAACCTTGGAGTACTGCATAGCTTTAGAAACTAATAGGAATAATAAAACAGTGCAAAGATCTAAAGGATTCTCAAGAACATTTGGCTCTCTGATCATTGCCAGAGAACATCTTCTTCCATTTCTTTGTTAATGGTCATAGAAGATGGGTGCTACTGCAAGTTGAAATTCTGAAGCAACTGAAAGACCACATGTCAGGGGTTACCAATGAAAGGCCATGTAATGCATTGAGTGCTGCCTTCCCAAAAGTCCTGACATCATGTCCCTAATCTCTAGAAGGATATTCTTATTTAGATAAAATGGTTTGCAAATCGATAGGACATTAAATATAAAATTCCCAGGAAATAATTCTAGATGTGAGCCTATGAGGATTTCACCAGATGAGAACCCTCTTTTATATACAAGACATAAATCTGTAGAACACCATTTCAATGAAAGACCAAAATTTAAAATACTAGCTTGTAAAATCTCAAAAAGTTCAGCCATGTAATCTCTGCAATTAATTAAGCCACAGAGAACATTCAGTAATCTAAAGCTTAGCCCACACACCAAAAATAACACAGTCCAGCTAAAAACAAATTTGGAACAAGTGGCTCTCCAAAGTCATTTTGAAAAACCAGACTGCTTAGATCAGTTGTACTTCATGGGGAGCAGGGGTGGAAGGGAGAGTCCCACTTTTTGATCTCAAGAAATTGATCTTATGAGCAACTCAAAGCAGTATGCAACTCAAGCAATGTTGAAACATACTGAAAAGCTCTTGACAATAATGTAAAGAGCAAATAGGAGACTTTGAAAAAGCGGCAAACATGGCATAGAGAGAGGTTGCCTTTGGGGTGTCAGGAGTTTTTTTGTTGTGTGTGTATTATTTTTTACTTATGTTCGTAATCTTTTTTCTGTGAGCCACCCAAGATTATAAACACAACATGAACAGCTATGTAAGTCTTATAAATATATAAAGGAATATATTTTAAATAGCAGCCAAAAGCCTGGGCAAAAAGAAATTATAAGTCTGAGCTTACCAGAGGAGAGTATAGCAAAGTGGAGTGCCACAAAGACTTTATTTGTGGGGAGACATGATCTTGGATTTCAAGAGTCCTTTGGTCTCTTATGAGTCTTTAATGCCTGAGATACTTGAAAGACCTTAACTGAAGGCAAGATATATATATTTTGCACACAGAAAGTTCAATTTTTATAATTAGAAGATTCCAGGCATGTTGTTATTCAACTGTTACACAGTCTACCTTCACACAGTGAAAGTAGACATGAAGAAATTAAATGTTGATTTCATGTTCAGTGAAAGCAGCATTCCTTGATTGCATCTTTAGGAACATTAGCCTGTTCTTGTGATTAAATCATGTCCACCAAGGAAGCTTAGAGACTAAGGATCATTTCTGAGCTTTTGGTTCAAAACACTAAGAAATTATTCTTGAAAAGAGAATTGTGACACATTGGACACCAACAAAAATTGCCAAGAAAACTTATGGGTGTGTTCATTAAGTCTCCAGGAGTCAAACATGAGAGAGATTTTACTATAAGAATTCAAAGCAACATACCTGAGGTCACTCTTCATTTTTATTCTGAGATAGATTAACCTGAAAAGTGATCAATTGTTTCATAAACTTCATGGTCAAAACAGAGATACTGAGTCTCAATCCAGTCCAGTGGCATTGTTCAGATCACCACAGGATTGGTTATGCCATTGTATGTTACCAAGTATAATTTAGTTGGCTGATAGAAATTTGAAAATAATAGTGTCAGTGATGGAGTTATTCCAGGCTGCTTCTGTACTTAGAATGGGAAAAGCAGTACAATTTTCTTTATCTTCTGGATGTCTTGATCCAACTATGATAAAAATAGTTGGAGAGAACAGTGGACTCTGTAGAGTCTACATGGAGACAACAGTGGACTCCCAGAATCACCTACCATCCAGATAATTTGCTGTAGCAGTTCCACATTGACAATAGCTTTCTGATTAGTTTTGGTTTCTCTCATCTTGCCAAAATGGAACTAACTATGTTAGAAAAGCTAAAAGTAAACACTGGATGAAGCAGTAATTTCTACCTGTCTCCAGAGATCTTTTCAACCTTTCAGATATTTATGAAAGAAAGAAAATCCAAATACAATCAACAACAACTTTGATGTGCTTGTTTTAAGGCAATTAATGACTTGTAGGCTGAAAGGACTTACATACAGCAGAGTAGATTAGACAGAAGCTAATTTTGTCAATTTGGAAACATGGGTATGGCTTTTTAAAGAAACTTGAAGTACGCATTGTATGTGCATAATACAGTAGTTGCTCATATTGACCATCCAAGTGTACGTGGTTAGCATGGCAAGTAAAGTTTGTTGTGCTTGCATTATCTTCTCAATTATTTTGGAAAATTGTAGACAACATTTTAAGATAGTTGTTCAAAACATATATAAATTTTTCTTTCACTCACAAAAAAAAATAAAGCCCTCCAAAAAAGTAAAAATAGATGCAAAATGAATGCAGGCAAGGATGACCCAACCCTGCCACTTGCTTGGCCAGCCAAGGGTAGAATTATGTAGCCTGGTGCTGAGGAGATAGCACACATATACTTTAAACTAAATTACTCTCATGGTTGGCTAATTACCATGAGATACTTGTGGCTTTCGAAAACCCCAGACCAAAATGTCTTGTTTTTGTTTCTTAAACATGTTTGATTTAGTTTCAATGCAGCTGAACCCAGAAGGGCATTGGGGCTTCCTATACCACAAACAGAATTTCTTTAGCATGCCAAAGAAACTATTTTCACTGAAAACAAATTTTCTTCATGACAAGGCAAAGGAATAAAAAAAGAAAGGGAGCTATGGAGTGGAAGAAGGAATCGGCAAAGATCAGCAGTGGGCAAATATGAGACCTGCTCAAATTGATAGCACAAGTAGAAGGAACATTGCAGAGACAGAGGTCAAGTAAGATTTGAGCATCAAGGGGACAAAAGACAGCAAGAAGAGCAGGGTTTCTCTTTCAAACCCAGGATTATAAAGACGAGCTGTGCCCTGAGACTATTGTTACTCCATTCTGCTGATGTACATGCCTGACATCAACGGTCAACTAGAATTAACAGATTGCAAAATCTCAATACAATTTTTCTCATTTTTTTTGTTTTAATAACTGATGCTGAGATTTATTTTAATGGGGTGTTGTTGTTGTCATCACTGCCTTTGGAGCATTCAAAAGAAATGCAAATATGAAACAGTATTTCAAATGGTATTGTGTTTATGATGGTGTAGAGTCAATGAGACTAGAATTTGTGCCCAGTTAACACACAGAATTTGTGATAAAATAATTGTCTTATCTCATAGCGATGAAGGAAATAGTTGACCAAAACAGTATCTGCGTATGTGAGGCTTGTAGGATGTATATGTTAGGAATTCCAGCGTGCATGCTTGGGCTGCATGTTTTAGAATAATCTTGTCCAATATGTCACCCTCCAGATGAGTGGAGGTTACGGCTCTCAGAATTACAAGATATGAATGGAGGGTACCAAACTGAAGATAGCTGTCTTGGATTCAAGATCTTCAACATACACTTTGGCTTACAAATTGCCAATGTTTTTTGGAAATGCAAATTAAGAATGTTTAGAAATGCATGTCTTGAGAAGAAAATAAGTGTAATGAATTGCACATTCTTTATCTCAAAGTTCTCTCGGGAGAACATGGATATTTTTTTTCCCCTTTATCATTTCTCCAGCATTCCTTTAGTCTAGAAGTCCAATTTTGCAGGAAAACCTGCATTGATCATGAGGCATGAAAAATGGGCAAAATAGGTCTTTTTTCCCTTTCTAGTTCATTGAATGCACATCAATGTCAGAAAAGTTGAATCTAAGTACATAAAAACATCTGAGGTTTTCCCGTTAATAATCAGAGCCTGATTAGCAGTTTCAAATGAATTTAGCCACAAGTGCATATAGAAGATCTGTTTCAACATTTCCAATTGGGAGAAATGTTGCATCCACATGTGCTACCCAGATGTCCCTCTCTAACTCAGCACCGAGGTGGAACATTTAAGAATATCACTGCTCTCTATTAAGCTTTCTTAATACACACAATAATTTCCATCCATCTCCATAAGCAATCCCAGTGGGATATGTCAAGTTATTTTTTTTTTGTCATTTTTAAATGTAAACATCAAAACTACAATTATTGTACAACATGGAGAGTTTAACTGCACATTTGCACCCTGTAGGTGGTTTTGTTAGAGCTCCTCCTTCTCCTCCTCTCTTCCTCCATGTTAACTTGCCACAGAAAATATTCACAGATCAATGTCTGTCTGGATTGGCTGTGTGGTCTTTAGTAAAATTGTGTAACTTCTTCCCAGTTATTTGTTATGCTATGTTAGTGCAGATGCTATTGCAGTACAGGTGTCTTTAGATTTTTCAAAACCTGAATCACTTTAATTCCAATAATTTTCTATCAGATCCTATTTAATTTTTTATATATTTGCCCATTTTCTTCTATTGTCTGTTGGAGTGACCAAAGAGCTATTTGGAATTATTGAAGATATAATCATTACTCTGATAATTGCATATATGGTCAAACCTACTCCCTAACCCCATCTAAGAGATACAGTGGTGCTTTATTCATTATTATCTTTATTGTTTCATTACCTATCACACTTTCTTTTCTCTTGTTAAAGCCCCTGTCACACTGCACCAACGGATGCAAAGTGGATGTAAAACGGACAAAAAAGTTTGCCATCCATTGGTTAATGCGATGTACTCACTGCCTCCGTTTTGCTTCCTTTCTATCCGCCCAGCATCCGTTTATTGACGTTTCATCCGCTCAGAAAGTTTTGAGCTGCCCAAAACTTTAATTCATCCGTTCTGCTCCGCTACGCATCCGCTATGCATCCGTTACGCATCCGCTATATCTGCTAGGCATCCGCCTGCTCATCCACGCAAACTCACGTCCGCTTGGACGCAGGGAGAAGCGACAGACGTGGAACGGATGCAGAACGGATGCCTAGCGGATGCCAGCAACGGAAACAAAGCGTTTAAAAACGGAAAAAAACGTTCGCAGAGGGACCTATCTCGGATATAAGGATGTCTACAGGATGCCTAGAGGATGCAAAGGGACACCTATACTGCCTATAAAAAGGGGAGCAACACATCTGATTCACTTCAGAACAGCAGCCATGCGGTGCGGACCTCTGCAGCCTTCATCTGCCTCCTTTCCTCTTCCACAGCATCCAGTCATGTCCACATAGATCGTAACACAAGTCCTTTTGGCAGCCACGATCCTCTGCAACAGTGCGAAGCCATCTACAGGCCTCCTGTGACTTACTACGGGAAGAAAAAGGGGCGGTCAAGAAGCGTCTGGGTACGAAGATGGTTCGCCAGAAGAGCAGAGAACGGACTTGTACAACAAGCTGATGGTGGAGCTCAGGAACGAAGACACTCGGGCATTCCAGAACTTCATGAGGATGCCTCCAGCCATGTTTGACGAACTTGTGCAGCGCCTGACACCCAGGTTGACCAAGCAGAACACCAACTTCGCCAGCCCTGGACCCTGGGCTAAGGTGGCACTTCACTCTGCGCCACCTGGCCTCAGGACCACCTACAGAGAGCATGCAGTACGGCTGAGAGGGTGCCACCCAACACCATCAGCATTGTGGTCAGAGAAGTGGTGCAGGCCATCATTGAAGAATACAAGGAGGGAGCTCCTCGCAGTGCTCTCTCCACTGAACAAGGATGAAGAAAGTTGCAGAGCAGTGGTATCAGAAGTGGAACTTTCCCCACACCATTGGAGCCATAGATGCAAGCACGTGCCTGCAAAGCGCCAGCCAAGTCGGGGTCCACTTATCACAAACTACAAGGGCTTCTTCAGCATCATCCTCTTCGCCATAGCTCGATGCTGACTACAAGTTCATGTACATTCGATGCTTCAGGCAGCGGCTCATCTTCAGAGCCCAGGTATACAACGCCAGTCACCTCCAAGGAGGGGCTGGAACGCAACCCTCATCGTGGGCTTCCCAGATCCAGAACCCCTGCCCAACGACGCCATGATGTCCTAACCTTTTATCGTGGGGGATGACACCTTCTCCTCACAACCTACCTCATGAAGCCCTATACCTCCAAATACCTCACCCCATGAAGAACGAGATCTTCAACTACAGGCGTCCAGGGCAAGGCGGTGTGGTGGAGAATGCCCTTTGCATCCTGGCCAAACAGGTTCCAGGTACTTCCTCACCACCATGCAGCATCACCCAAAGACCGTGAGGAGGATCATGGAAGCTTGCTGCATCCTGCACAATCTCATGCGCACCCGCTACCCAGTCTTCGGCAGAACAGGCTCGTGGACCTCCAACAAGCAATGGGAACATGGAGCCTGGGAATGGAGGCAAGGGCGAAACCTGATAGACACTCAGGATGTGCAAGACCCCAACGAGAGCCCTCACGTGAAGGGAAGAAGCAGGCGCAACCTCCTGAAACACTGGTGCAGCTCCCCAGCTGGAGCAGTGGAGTGGCACAGACAGGATATAAGATGCTTAATGATGCTTCCTTGAGCCTTGTCTCATCACACTGATGAGATTGTGCCATGTATGTTGAGTGGCCCTACAATGAACAGGGCATTTAATAAAGAGCTGTGTTTATGTTGACATGTGTGGATGATTATTATATTGTTATTGATAATAAAGGGCCATAGTGTGGCACCTGGGAGGGTGGACCATATAGTCCCACTAGCTTGCACTGGAGGTTTATCTATCCACAGCTATTACCCATCACCCAAAGGTATATCCCTGCCCATACCCACAGTATCCCTGCCCATCCCACAGCTATCTTAACCCATCCCACAAGCATGCAAAGGCTTAAAACCATTTCTAAAAGTTTCCAGCAAGACTTTAATTAAAAAAAAAAATGAAGCAAGTGTGTGAACAAAAATAGACTTTATCAACAACAAGCTATAAGACAAAAATGAGTCTCTGGCACTTCCTCTTGGTCGCTCAGTCTCAAGCGTGAAGGGTGCAAAGTGCTGTGGAGGTGGCTGGTGCTGGAGTGATTGTCATCAGCCCTCCAGAAGCAGAAGCAGAAGCAGCAGAAGCCCCAGCCCCAGCCCCAGAAGAGCGAGCTCGTGCTGCAGAAGCCCAGGCAGAACCAGAGTAAGGCCAGGGGGCGGGATGGTAGCCCTGTCCCTCTGCAAGGGCTGGCAGCAGATGGCTGAGGCTTGCTGTGCTTCCGCATGGTTTGTGGGTTGCTGGCTGGCAGGTGAGGCTGGCAGGAACAAGGCTGGCAGGAAGGCTGGCAGGGAGGCAAGCACCAAGGCTGGCAGGCAGGAAGGCTGCAGGGAGGCAGGCACCAAGGCTGGCAAGGCAGACTGGCTGGCAGCAAGGCTGGCTGGGAGGCTTACAGGCAGACATGCAGGCAGGACAGGCAAGGCAGTCGATGTGTCTGAAGCAGGTTTTCTCTGAATGGTGACTGCTTCCGAGCTGCTTTTCCGTTATATCAGCGGGGCTGATGCAATTGCCATCCTCCCGCATGCGCAATTTATAACCTGCGGCATCCGTTACGGCTTCCGCTGTGCATCCGCTAGCCTTCCGCTCTGCATCCACTTCATCCGCTCTGCATCCGCTCTGCATCCGCTGTATCCGTTCCGCGAATCGCGCTTTGCTGAGGTCCCCCGGAAGCCTAGCGATGTGCCATCGCGCTTCCATCCCCTAGGCTTCTGTTCGCATCTTGCTTGCCCAATCCACCCTGTGTCCATCCCCGTTCCCGTGTTTCCGCTCCAGTTATGAAATTTTTTGCCCTTTTGAGAGCGGATAACAATGGATGGAACATTTTGCTCGTCCGTTGTGTCCGTTTTGCATCCGTTGGGCAGTGTGACAGGGCCTTAAGGAAAATTAAAGTAAAAAAAAATAAAGTATACTGTAGTAGAAGGACATGTTGATATTCTAACATATTCTCAATGCATCCAAAGTTGTGTTTAGAATTTAACTGTATTCAATAACTGAACCTTCAGGGTAAAAAACTGGAGGTCTGAAACATGCATGCCAGGGGAGCTACTCTTCCAGTTTCCAGCACTCCTATGCACATGAAGACCAGCTGGCCAGTGTGTGCATGCATTCCGGGATACTGCTATTTAGCTTCCAATGCGCACAAAGATTAGCTGGCCAACCCGCACATGCACGCCAGGAGAGCTGCTCTTCCAGTTTCCGGCATTCTCATGCAGGTAGAGACCAGCAGGTCCAACATTTTACGAATTGTTATTTTGCAATTAATCCCTAAGTTTTTCATTTGAAAACCAAATTAAATGTGAGACATGAAGCATATGAATGGATGAAAGCAGCTCAGTCAGCATCTACTTTAAAGGCCTGGATAGAATGAGGTATAGAATCACTTCTGTCTTGTAGCAGGTAAGTTAGGTTCAGTTTTGCCATCCCACCACTGATCTCTCACCTAAGGAAATTACACCACTTTGCCTAAACCTATGGCAGTCTGGAGAGGAATGTTTAGCCTTTGTCCTTGTTCTATTTTTCTCCTACAAAACAAATCTTTCCTAGTGTGAAAGTTACTGCAGTACCCAGTAGAGAAAAATGAGACAAAACAAACTCACTTTTATTTTTCCCAAACCAGAAAGATGCTACAATAAAGAGGTTTGTTCCCTATTATTGATCTTCCACTAAAAGTTATGCTTTAAAATAAAACACAGTTAAAACTATATTTTACTTTACCCACACAGTTCTTTCTTTATTCTTGAATCATAAACCTTTTATCTCTATCTCAGAAGCTTTCAGGCATTGCAAACTGATTAATTATAATTGCTACATAAAGTTTTATCCCTGTATATTGATCAGTTATATTTTAATAACCTTCCCCTGATCCCCTTTGCTTAAAAACCTGGCTCTTCACTCAGGTTTTAGACACCAGACTTTAGTGGAACCTGGTTTGGGTTTCTTTATTGTGAAATTTATTTTTAGCTGACAGCCACAATATTTGTAAAAGAAGATAAGTAAGTAAATCAATAAAATGTCACAGTTTCCAGAACATAATAACATTCAGACAAATTAACCTTAAATTGTTTAAAGAACACTGAGCTCACATTAGGCTAAACTTGAGCTGAATGGTTTGATGAAATTCCTCTTTGAGTTCCTGATGCTGAGGATTAGTTAGGTGCATGTTTAGGATGGCCTACAGTAGGGGTCGGCAACCAGCGGCTCTGGAGCTGCATGTGGCTCTTTCATCCCTCTGCTGCAGCTCCCTACTGCCGGTTGGCTCCACAATAGATAGGGTTTTCCGTTAGGACCAGGAGAGGAAAAAGGATGTGGCACTAGGAAGAGACTCTATGGTGGGGGAACTGGACTTCAGTTGGCAGAGGAAAAAGGACACCATGCTTGGAGGAGACTATGGTGGGGGAACCGGACTTCTGGTCAGCTCCAGAATTCTTCTGATTAGGACCCTTGTACGCAGATTTAAGATTGCCAACCCCTAGCCTACAAAGTTGTGGCTATTTCCAAACTCTGCTAGAAATTTGAATATAGTTTCACTTAATGCTTTTTTCTCGTGCTGCTTTTCTTCATTCCACATTTTCTTTTCAGGGTTTCTGTCACCATATCTTTCTTGATTAGATGCAACTTGTGCTTCATTTTAGCTTTTTCCAACTAATAGCTTTTCTTTAATTAACTAAGATTTTGCTGAGATTCATTTTCAGAAATCGAGCTCATTTGATCAGTGTAAGTTTTATTAAGCAGGTCATGTTTGAAATGTTTTACGATTAATTCATGCACAACTTATAGTTCAGTAGGACACAAATTTCTATTCTCCCTAGGTCAAGTACTAGATCAATAGCATGACATTTCTAAAATAAACGTATCATGTGATTTGGCTTTACTTCATGAAATGACATCCATTGCCTATTCAGTATCCTGGCAGAGGTAATTTATTTAGGGGGAGGTACCCTAAAATACATACTGGCTATACCTCCCTAATAGCCACAGATTCAGGAGGCACAGGCGAGTAACATTACTGTATTCAGAATCAAAAAGAATAAAGCAAAGATAGGAAAAAAGAACCCTGATCTTCTATCATCAATAGAACCATCCTCAACCTCTTCCCAACATAAATGTGCAGGTTGAAAAACACTGGCCTAGAGTTTTGTTGCCAGATCAGGTAGAGCAACATATCTAGTGTGCACTCTACTAAGGAACAGGTTACGGCTGCACAAAAACCTTGCACGAGAGATCCGGAAGCTTTAGCAACTTATAGAATTTTTAATCCCTCTACTTACCCAACATTGAATGGAATGTCAGATTCATGTGCTGTATCAATTGTTATTATTTCATTTCCCTGCTGAATAGTGTGGGCATTCTTCTTTCAAAGAGGCATGAATAACAATAGCATCTGCTGCAGTACTGCTGCTTTTTAAGAGAAGGTGGTAATTCATGATCCACTATTACTGTTTTCATTCTGTTCTTCGTCTCCAAAGTGTTCAGAACAAAGCAGCGCTCAACACTTCATCTACTTCTTTTTTTTTTTTTTTGTAAATTTTTATTTTGAGTTTTCACAGAAATAATAAAGCATCTTTATTTGAAAAGTAGCCATGATCCCGGGTTTACATTTTTTCAGTACAGTCCAAAAATCAATTTATGCTCATTTTTATGCTTCAAGTTCGCTATCTTTTACTGTTTTAACATTTCTAATAGCTTCTCCCTCTTATTAATTTTTTTTTAAATTTTTTATTTCAATTATTCTCTCAGTTCAAATCCTTATATTTATACTTTTTGTCCATCTGTTTCACAATTTCTTTATCACGTTTTTCTCATTACAAGTTTCTCTGTAGTCATGGTTTGAGGTATGCATTTATATATTTTTAATGTTTATTCATATAAGAATCTCGTTAATGTTAAGCGTTCAATAGTAAGTACCTAGTCAGAGTTGTAAGCATTCATATGAATATAAAACTTCAATTTCGGATTCTGCTTGGTAAATTGCTTTAAAATACAACTCGCTATATTCTTGAAAAGAAAAAAAAGGATTATAAATAATATATGTGTTTCAAACAACCACATTCCAGTCAATACATTCATTAATATCATTAAAATTTTACTTTTAAACTTACTTTTCATTAAATTATACTCTATGGAACAGTTATACAAAGTTTCATATTAACTTCTCTATTCATTGCACAAGCTTGAATAAAATGTAGGAAAATTATCAATAGGTAAAGTATATTTATGTAGTGTATAGTATATTATGTTCTTTTCACCACAACTTTTTTTTTTTTTTTAATTATTTAGATATAAGGATGATTTATTTTATATAGCTAAAGTATAGCATATTTTTCATTATTGGGCAATATCACATTTTTCAAAATGCATTTAAGAATAAAGTTCACTGAAGGTTGTCAGATAAAACTTGTTACCTCTTCATACGTTAGGTAAACAGGTGTGACATTTGTTACATTCTACCGCCGTACTCAATTGTTCACAAAATATATATTCTCTTTCAACCATGGAGTGTCCTATGTACTCTCAACAATATATTTTCTCCCTGCACTATCCTTCATCTCTCTCACTCGGAACTAAGATCAGGACATGACATGCCACTCAGACTAGACATAAGGTTATTCTACTCCCGTTTGCGTTTCTCCTTTGATTTCTCCTCCCTACTATCACCCCTCTCATTTATGTCCCTTCTGGATGCCCTTTTTCCGTTCATTTCCCTCATGTATATCTCCATAGGCCTGGGTTCTCTCTCTCTTGTTTCTGTCCTTTCTATTTGTTCGCTCTTTCTGCTCCTTCCTTTTGACCCAGGTTGTCTCTCTCCCTTATTTTCTTCTCTCTGGCATTCTCTTCTGTTGCGCCCTATATAGACATTATTTTGCACTACTTATTCTTTGTTGTTTTTTTCTAGTCTTCATTCCCCTTCCTTCCACAGCTTTCCTTTTTCTTGCGCACTAAGACTTCCTTCGTTCCATGTCGCGCTGGCTTCTTCTTTAGGCCCAGTCTTGTTGTTTTGGCTGTGTTACTTGTTGTTTCTCCTCGTTTCCCATTCCCGTTTTGCACATTGCAAAGACGCACTCTCTCTCCCCACCCATCACACGGCGGACGGAGCAGAGAGCGCTTTCACATTTTTCACTGTCTTAGTGGGAGATTTGACCTAATGAGCACCCAGCCCTCCCCCCACACCCCTGGGACACGCAGCAAGCCTCTCTCAATGCACCAGTCAATTCTACTGTGGGGAGACACACGGAGGGGGGCAGAGATGTGCAATTTAGCACTTCCTCCCCACCGGCCAACCTAGTGTCAACATATATGTAGAATATGGAGCACAACAGCAAGAGGGATGCAGACAAGAGAGAATAGAAGGTAAGAGGACAGGGGTAAAAGGGAGAGAGAACCGAAGAAGTAGGGGGAAGAAGGAAAGGAAAAAAAGTTTATAAGGACAGGCAAACAGATATAAGAGAAACAGGGCCTATTTAAGGAGATCATTGGGTGATAAATTTTAACTCGAAAAAGGGATTCATAAAGGTACATAGATTGTAACTACTGTTATATTAGTATGAGAAATAATTCATTAGAAATGAAACATGTATAGGATTAAAATGAGGGATAAATAAGCTATTTGTAAGCTTGTGAATGTTTGTTATAATAACTGAGAGAAAACTGAAATTTGAAGAGAAGGGAAATTTTAATTTAGTCTTATGTTTTATAACATATAGGTGAAGAGAGGGGAGGAGTTAATTATGAAAACTTATAACTGTTTTCCTAGAAGTATGATATTAATTGAAAAGTAAAAGTTTAAGAAGATTAAATTTTAAGAATATTAAATAATGAATTGGACTGGAATGTGTTTTTTAAACTATATATATTTGATAATCCTTTTTTTTTCTTATTAAGAAGTATAGTGTGTATTATTAAGAATTACCAGCAGAACCGAATTGAAGTTTGATATTATGACTTGAAGTGTTACAGTGTTAAGGGTATATATGAAGCTATAATAAGAGTTTATATGAATAAATTAAAATATATAGGTGTCAACTCCACCAGTGGACTACAGGAGGAACTTTGTTTAATGAGAAAAGATGAATACTGTAAATTGAAACGGATGGACAAGAGTATAAATATAGGATTTGAATGAGATGAGATAGATTGAAAATAAAATTTAAAAACAAAATTAAAAAGAGGGAGAAGCTATGTCCGCAAATCGCTACAAACAGTAATAAGATATGGAATTGACATAAAAATGAGCCTGATTTGATATTGTGTCTGTACGAAAAAATGTACCGGGATCTTGACGTTTTCAAAAAAGCTGTTTTTATTTGTATTTCTCTTGGTGAAACTCAAAATAATTTACAAAAAAAGAAAAAAAGCAGTAGATGAAGTGTTGAGCGCTGCTTTGTTCTGAACACTTTGGAGCGAAGAACACGAATGAACAGGTAATAGTGGAATATGAATTACACCTTCTCTTAACAGCAGGCAGTACTGGGCAGCAGGAATGCTATGCTTATTTCATGCCCTCTTTGAAAAGAAGATGCCCACACTATTCAGAGGAAATGAAATAATAACAATTGATACAGCCATGAATCTGACATTCATTCAATGTTGGGTAAGTAGACGGGATTAAAAATTCTATAAGTTGCTAGAGCTTCCCCGGATCTCGTCGTTGCAAGGTTTTTGTGAGTGCCGGTAACCTGTTTCTTGTAGACAGGTTGCGCAACTAGTAGTGCTACACTATGCTGGGATCTGGAACAAACTCTAGGCCAGTGTTTTTCAAACCTGACACATTTATGTTGGGAAGAGGTTGAGGATGCGTATTAATTGATGATATGAAAGATCAGTGGTTCTTTTTTCCTATCTTTGCTTTATTCTTTTGTGATTCTGAATACAGAATGTTACTATTTCGCTGGCCTGCTGAATCTGTGGTATTAGGACGGGTATAAGGCGCCATAATGTATTTTAGGGTTACCCCTAAATAACTTAAACCTTGCAGGATACTGATATGCGGTCATGGATGTCATTTCATGAGTAGAGCCAAATCACAAGTGAATCGTTTATTTTAGAATGTCATTGCTATTGATCTAGTATTGACCTAGGGAGAAAGTGAAATTTGTGTTCCTACTGACTATAGAGTTTTGCATGAATTAACGTAAACACTTTCAAACATGACTCTTATAAACTTACATGATGTAAATGAGCTCGATTTCTGAAAAATGAATCTCAGCAAATTCTTAAGTTAATTAAAGAAAAGCTATTAGTTGGAAAAAGTAAAGAAGGCACAAGTTGCATCTAATCGAAGAAAGCACTAGTGGTGACGAAATCCTAGAAAGAAAATGTGGAATGAAGAAGTAGCAGACGAAGTCCGCAGTAGTACGAGCCGGGTTGTAAGGGGTGTAAGTGAAAAAAAGCATTAAGTGAACTATTCAAATTCTAGCAGGTTTTTGGAATATAGCCACAAACGTTTTTGTAGGCTAGGGGTTGGCAATGACTTAATCTGCGTACAAGGGTCCTAATCAGAAAGATTCGTGGAGCTGAACCAGAAGTCCGGTTCCCCACCAATAGTCTCCTCCAAGCATGGTGGTCCTTTTTCTCTGCCAAATGTAGTCCAGTTCCCCCACATCATGAGTCTCTTCCTAGTGCCAAACATCCTTTTTGCCTCTCTGGTCCTAACGGGGAAAACCTAGTCTATTTGTGGAGTCCAACCGGCAGTAGGGAGCTGCAGCAGAGGGCAGCGAAAGAGCCACATGCAGCTTCCAGAGCGCTGGTCTGCCGACCCTACTGTAGGCCATCCTAACATGCGCACCCTAACTAATCTCAGCGCATCAGGAACTCAGAGAGGAATTTCCTCAAACCATTCAGACCTCAGTTTAGCCTAATGTGGAGCATCAGGTGTCTTTAAAGCAATTTTATTTAAAAAGAGTTATTGTGTCTGAATGTTATTATTGTTCTGGGAAACGTGTGACATTTTATTGATTTACTTACACTTATCTTCTTTTTACAAATTTGTGGCTGTCGCTACACATAAATTCAACAATAAAGAAACCCGAAACCAGGTTCCGACTAAAGTCTGGTGTCTAACAACCTCTGATAGGCTGAAAGAGCCAGGTTTTTAAGCCAAAGGGATAGGGGAAGGTTATTAAAATATAACGATCCAATATACAGGGATTGACAAATTTATGTAGCAATTATAATTAATCACCTTTTGCATATGCTGAAGAAGCTTACTGAGGTTAGAGATAAAAGGTTTATGTTTGTTGAATCATGAAGGTAAAGAAGTAAACTGTCGTGGGTATAGGTAAAATAAGTCTAAGTTGTAACTGTGGTTTATTTTAAGCATAACTTTTTAGTGGAAGATCAATAATAGAGGAAAACCTCTTTATTGTACATCTTATCTGGTTTGGGAAAAATAAAAGTGATTTGTTTTGTCTTCATTTCTTCTCTACGTGGGTACTCGTACGTAACTACTTTCACACTTAGGAAAGATTTATGCTTTCTGTAGGAGAAAAATAGAACAATGACAAAAGGCTAACATCCTCTCCAATGCCAAGGTTTTAGGGCAAAGTTGGTGGTAACTTTCCTTAGGTGCAAGTAGAGCTCATGTGGGGATGCAAAGAACTGAGATCCTAATCTTAACTGCTACAGAGACTAGAAGTGATTCTATACTCTCATTCATATTGCCGCATTTGCTTCTGTAAAGTAGATGCTGACTGACTGCTTTGCATCCATCCTCATATGCTTCATAGTCTCACATTTAATTTGTTTAAATATGAATAAACTTAGAAGTTGACGTTGCAAAAATAAGAAGATTCGTGAGAAAATGTTCGGACTCGCTGCGTCTCTACCGTGCATGGAAGAAATGCGGTGGAAACTAGGAAGAGCAGCTCTCGCTGGGCGTGGCATGGTGCGAGGAGTTGAGCCCAGCTAAATCTTATGTGCGCATTGGAAGGCTAAATAGCAGTATGCGGGCGCCGGGACATGTCATGCACAAAGCTGCAGCGCACGAAAGGCATGCTCGCGACGAGCTGCTTCTTCATGTGCGTGCGGGAGGTGGCGTGACGACTGGAAGAGTCAGCCTACCCTGTTGGCATGCATAGTTGGGTGTACTTAACCGTCACGAAGTTATTTTTAACCCTGAAGGTTCAGTTATTTGAACTAGCATTAAATTCTAAACACAACTTTGGATGCATTGAGAATATGTTAGAATATCAAAGCATGTCTTCTGTACTACACGTATCCCTTTATTTTTTACGTTTAATTTTCCGTTAAGGCCCATGTCAAACTGCCAGCGGATGCAAACGGACAGAACGGACGAGCAAAATGTTCCATCCATTGTTATCGGCGCCTCTCAAAAGGGCAATAAATTTGCATAAACTGGAGGCGGATAACACCGGACGGGGAGAGGACACAGGGTGGATGGCAAGCAGATGCGGAACGAGGAAAGCGCTAGCGGGATGGAAGGATGGCACATCGCTGCTTGAGCCGGGGATCAGTCGAACAGACGCGAAATTGGCGCGAATCGGATACGACGATGCAAGGACGGTAGCAGAGCGGGATGAAGTGATGACAGAGTCGGAAGGCCTAGCGAGCGATGCAATCCAGAGTAAGGGACAGGGATGCTGAAGGTGTAACTCGCGGGAGAAGGCTGCATTGGCTCAGCGGGCTAGTATATGAGACGGGAAGCCGCTCGAACAGGTCACGCAAATGTCAGAGGAAAAGACGCTGCTCCAGACTAAAGTCGACTGCTTGCTGTCCTGCTCTGCATGTCTGCCGTAAGCCTCCCGAGCAGTCCTTGCTGCTCGACCAGTCTGCTGCCAGGCTCTTGGTGGCCTGCCTCCTGCAGCCTTTCCTGCCTGCCAGCCTTGTGCTTGCCTCTGCAGCCTTCCTGCCAGCCTTGTTCCTGCAGCTCACCGAGCAGCGACCCCACAACCATGCGGAATAGCACAGCAAGCTCAGCCATCTGCGTGGCAGGCCTTGCAGTTGGAAAGGGGCTACCATCCGCCCTGCTTACTCTGGTCTGCCTGGGTGTGCATGCAGCCGAGGCTCGCTTTCTGGGGCGGGGTGTGGCTTCTGCGCTTCTGCTTCTGCTTCTCGGAAGGAGCTGATTGTATCAATCTCACTCCAGCACCAGCCACGTCCAAGACCTTGATGGGCAATACCTTCCCGCTTTGAGTGGACTGAGCGACAAGAGGAAGTGCCAGAAGACGTCATTTTTGTCTATATGCTTGTTGTTGATAAAGTCGTATTTTTGTTCACCACACTTGCTTCATTTTTTTTTTTAATAAAGTCTTTGGAAGCTTTTTAGAAAGGTATTTAGAGCCTTTGCATGCTTCGTTAGAGAGATGGGTTTAAGATAGCTGTGGATGGCAGGGATACTGTGGGATGGGCATGTGGGTAATACTTTGGGGATATGGGTAAAGCTGTGTTAGGATAAACTCCATTGCAGCTAGTGGGACTTTGGTCCACCCTACCAGCGTGCCACACTATGCCTTTATTATGAATAACAATATAGATAATCATCCCACTGTCAACATAAACACAGCTCTTTGTATTAGAATGCCTGATTCATGTAGGGCCACTAACATACATGGCCAAATGCTCTATCAGTGTGATGAGACAAGGCTCAAGGAGACAGTCTTAAGCATCTATATCACTGTCTGTGCACTGCCACTGCTCAGCTGGGGAGCTGCGCAACGCAGTGTTTCAGAGGTTTGCGGCTGCTCCTTCGCTTAGGTGAGGGACTCTGTGGGGTGCTGCACATCCTGAGTGTTATACAGGTTTCGCCATTGCGTCCATCCCGGGCCTCATTGTACCCATTGGGCGTTGTTGGGAGGTCACGACCTGTTCTGGCAGACTGGGAGCGGTGCGCCATGAGATTGTGCAGGCTGCAGCAAGCTTCATATCCTGCCTCATACGGATCATTTGGGAGCCTGATGCTGCATGGTGTTGAGATAAGTACTGGCAAACCTGTTTGGATTCAGGATGGCAAAGGGCATTTCTCTCCACACACGCCTTGCCCTGGACCCTGTATCCGGTTTGAAGATCCGTCTGTCATGGGCGTGATAAGGTATTGTGGAGGTGATAGGGCTTGATGAGGTAGGATTTAGGAGGAAGGTGTCAATCACACCATAAGTAGGGAATCATGCGCGTTCGTTGGCAGGGGCGTTCTGGAACTGGGAAGCACAGATGAGGTTTGCGTTCCAGTCCCCTCCTTGGAGGTGACTGGCGTTGTGTGATACTGGGGGTCTGAAAGATGGGACGCGCGCTGAATGCATCGTGTACATGAACATTGTAAGTCAGGCATCGAGCTTATGGCGAGAGAGGATGAGCTGAAGAAGCTTGTAAGTTGTGATATAGTGGACCCCGACATGGCTGGCTGCTTATGCAGACACGGGCTTGCCAATCTACTGGCTCAGATCGGTGTTGGGGAAGTTCCACTCTTTGATAACACTGCTCTGTCAACTTTCTTCATCCTTTTGCAGTGGAGAGAGCACTGGAGGAGGCCTCCTCCTTGTAATGTCTCACTGATCGGCCTCAGCGCTTCGTCTGACGCTCAGATGCTGAGGTGTGGGGTGTGCGTCTCTCATCACGGTACTGAGCATCTCCTGTAGGGTGGTACATTGAGGCCAGAGTAGGCACGAGATGAGTCACATTAGCCCGGGTCCAGGGTCTGGGCGGAAAGTTGGTGTTCTGCTTTGGTCAACCTTGGGTGTCAGGCGCTGCACAAGGTTCGTCAAATGGCTGGAAGGATCTCATAAGTTCTGGATGCCCCGACGTGTCTTCGTTCTAGACTCTCACCATGAGCTTGTTGTACGTCCGATCTCTGCTCTTCTGGCAACCACTTCGTACCTCAGATTACGCTTCTTCGAACGGCCTTTTTTCTTCCCGTAAGTAAGTTCACAGAGCCTTGAAGCTGGCTTCGCATCGACTGTTGGCAGAGGATCGTGGCTGCCAAAAGGAGTCTGTGTTTACGATCATTGTGGACATGATGGATGCTGTGAGAAGAGGAAGAGGCAGATGAAGGCATGCAGAGGTCGCACGGCATGGTGCTGTTATGAAGTGGATCCAGATGTGTTGCTCCCTTTTTCATAGCAGTATAGGGTCCTTTGCTCCTCTAGAATCCTGTAGACATCCTTATATCCGAGATAGGTCCCTCTGCGAAGTTTTTCCGTTTTTAAACGCTTTGTGTTCGCGTTTGCGCATTCCGGTAGGACATACCGTTCTGCTCCGTCCACGTCATGTCGCTTTCCTCCTGCGTAAGCCGGACTGAGTTTGCGTGGTGAGCAGGGATGCTCTAGCAGATATAGCGGAGCGTAACGGATCAGCATAGCGGATGCGTAGGCGAGGCAGAACGGATGATTGGATACATTTTCCGCGCAGATAGTTTTGGGCAGCTCAAAACTTCTGAGAGGGATGAAACGTCAAGTAACGATGCTGGGGCGGATAGAAAAGGAACAAAACGGAGGCAGTGAGTACAGATTCGCACTTAACCATTGGATTGGGCAAACCTTTTTTGTCGTTTACATCCACTTTGCTCAGTTGGTGGCGTGGTGAAGAGCGGGCTGTTAACAGAAGAAAAGAAATTGTGATATGGTAATGTGGAAACATAAAGATAAATAATGAATAAGCACACTGTAATCTCTTAGATGGGGTTAGGGAGTAGGTTAACCATAATGCATTTTAAGAGTAACATATTATGTCTTCAATAATTCCAAATGCTTATGGTCCCCACAGACAATAGAGAAAATGGGAAATATATAAAAAATTAAATAGGATCTGATGATAATTTTGGAATTAAAGTGATTCAGGTTTGAAAATCTAAAGGACACTGTACTGCATAGCATCTGCACTACATAGAGCATGGAACAAATAACTGGAGCAGTTAACACAATTTTACTAAAGACGCAACAGAATCAGACAACATTGATCTGTGAATATTTTCGTGGCAAGTTACATGGAGGAGAGAGGAGAGAGAGGAGGAGCTTCTAAAAAACACCTAAGGGTGCAAATGTGCAGTTTAAACTTCTCCATGTTGTAAATATTGTAGTTTGAATGTTTAACATTTAAAAATGGGACAAAAAAAAATAACTTACATCCCCACTGGGATTAGTTTATGGAGATGGATGGAATTATTGTGTGTATTTAAGAAAGAGCTTAATAGAGAGCAGTGATCATTCTTAAATGTTCACGCGTCGGTGGCTGAGTTAGGAGATGGGACATCTGGGTAGGCACAGTCTGGATGCAAATTTCTCGCAATTTGGAAATGTTTGTGAATACAGATTTCTATGATGCACTTGTTGGCTAATTCATCTTGAGACTGCCTAATCAGAGCTTGATTATTACGGGGAAACTCGTTGTTTTTATGTACTGTCTTAGATTTCAACTTTTTGACATTAATGTGCATTCAATGAAACTAGAAGGGAATAAAAGACTATTTTTGCCCAGATTTTTCATGGCTGATGATA
>BHFT01077323.1:0-12876 GCA_004320025.1 Laticauda laticaudata
AGCTTGTAAGCCACCGCCCAACGACTGGAAATATAAACTGTATATTTAAGGAAAAAGAACAGAGATAGAAACAAACGGAGTTGCTTCATTGTCGTCCCAATTGAGTTTTATAAATTGAATAAGTCTTGTGGAAAAAACAAATAATCTGATAAAAATTTCTCTTTACATCTCTCCTTATTTCAACAGTTATCATTTCTTCAAAAAATTAGAAGTTGGAAAAACCATTCAGTCGTTTTACTCCAACTAAGGTAATAGGCCAGTCTAATCTATTAAGGTTTTGAATTGGAATTGTTTTTGTCATCTTTCTGTGTTTCGTTAGAAGCAAAGGCTGCATTTAAGCAAACCTGAAACAATGGGAATTTAGAAGTTCAGAGAAAACAATAATTTACTATAACTGGTAGTATTGCAGATACACGGAAAATCTCAAGACAAGACCGTAGAAAAGACGAGGAAGTTAATAGGGGGTTGTTGGTTGGTTTTGATAATACAGGGTAAGTAAAAAAAAAAAAAAAAAGTCATTATTATAAATCCGACTGTTGGCATGAAAAATGCTGAGGCCCTCTTAGCCATGCACAAACCTGACATATTATTTCTTTGTTGTTGTTTTCATCCACAGACCCATTAGCATGAGTTCTGGACTGAGGAGTTTTGACATACCTTTCACTGAGCTCATACTCATACTGAACTTCAAAAGAAGTCAGTCATATATACAGTAATTATATTTAGAGGCCCTGCATAATGCATGACATTGGTGAGCCATCTACCAAGATAATCCTCTCTTCTTTGTCTGCCTTTCCTCCTCGTGTGGTTGAACGTGTGTGAAGGGAGAATCCGTGTGATTGTAGAAATGTCAAAAGAACTCAATAGTCGTGTCCTGTTCATAACGCTAGATCTACGTCTCTAGTCGCCGCCCAGATTCTACCGCGTCAATGTAAATATCAGTACTAGTCATCACAGACTTTTTTCCGGATCGACAAGCAGTTTTGCAGCCCCCTCTTCCCCTAAGATTATTTACTTATCCTATATTTGGATCCTGGAACCTTCTTTTTTTGAAAGGTATCGCAGATACACATATCGCGAGTGGTTATGAGTCTCGTGAAGGGTCATGCCCAAAACTCGCAGTCCAACTCATTGTAAGGGCTTCGTGGGATGAAAAAACAACACAATGACAATATATATGATTTAGGTAGGTAGGAGGTGGCCTTTTCGCATTTCCAATGCGCACAAGTTCAGATTTTCTCTCTAATGACTTTCGTGTAGACCTTACCATTAATCAATACCAACCCTATTAAACTTCTCTCTTCTCTACGGTCTTGTCTGAATCCGTGTATATCCGTGCCAATTAACTACCGTGTATAAATTTTCGGAACTCTAATTCCATGTGTTTCAGGTTGGACTTTTAAGCCCTTGCTCTCTCCTCTCAACGAACACAGAAATGAGACTGACAAAAAACCAATTCATTTCAAACTTAATGAGATTTAGGACTGCCTAGTGTGTCACAGTAAGGGACTGATGTTTTTCCCACTCAATTGTCTGAGAATGATAAACTGTTGAAATAAGGTCCGATGTAAAGATTTGTTCACTTATTCAATTCTAAACTCATGACAATTTGTTTCTGTAATACCCAGTTGGGGTACATCTTTTCTATTGCCTGAAATTGATCTTTCAAATCAGGAAATGACTTCCACGGTCTTATCAATCAGTAGAGCAATAAGGGAATAACTTCACTTAATTGTCTTTTGGACAGAATTTACTCTCGCAGCCTTTATATACTGAGCAAAGAGAAAAGTACATCGTTTCTTTTATAACAGTCTTCATCATCGCTCAGACATAGTCGGGAATGAGTGAGAGAACAGAGGAGAGCGAAAAAGAAGAACGTTACGAATACAGGTGAAACTTGAAAAATTAGATATTGTGCAAAATAAATTCATTTATTTTCAGTTAGTAAAACTTAAAAGGTGTTGAAAACTAATCATATGAGATTAGTACTCATGGACACACAAAGCCAAGAATAATTCAAGCCATAGTGGTGAACATATCATCTGAGAAACATGATTATGGCTTACACTCTTGAAAACCCCAAATCTACAATCTCGAAATTAGATATGTTTGAAAAGGTTCAATAATTCTGGCTCAAGTGCCCAACTCTAATCAAGCTACATTAATCCATAACACTTACAAAAGGTGGGTCCTGAGCCTTTAACATGGTCTCTCAGTCTGCTCTCAGATAGTAGGAATTCACCATCATGGCGGGAAAAGACGTGACTGACCAGGACAGTTGTGCAGGAAACCAATTCCATTGACCACTCCATGTAATGGGGCAAAGCCTCAAAAGGTAATTGCAAAAGAAGCTGGATGTCCCAAATAGTGCTGTATCCAAAAGCACTGATAGAAAGATTATGCGAATGGAAAAACAGTGTGGAAGAAAAAGTTTAATGCACAGCAGCGATGACCGCAGCCTGGGAGGATTGTCAGGGAAAAGGCCATATCAAAGTGTTGGGGACTTTTTACAAGGAGTAGACTGAAGACTGGAGTCAGGTGCATCAGAGCCACCACACAGGACAATCCTGGGACATGGGCTTCAAAATATTGTATTCCTCTTCTCAAGCCGCTCCTGAAAAACAAGACAACACAAAACGCCTCTTACCTGGATAAAGAAAAACAGGACTGGTTTATTTGCTCGTAGGTTCCTCGAAGGTTCCTCTTTTTTCTCTGGATGAAAGAACGTTTGATCTCATTTGGAAACCAAGAAACCCCAGTAGTCCCTTAAGGAAAGATAAGAATGGCGAGGTTCACATGCAGATGCTTGAAGTATCCACGTGAAGTTTCCACAGTCTGCGGTTTTAATTTGGGGAGCCATGTCATCCTGCTGCAGTCCACTGATGTTCATTAAGTCCAGGGTCAACGCTAGCCATGCTATTTACCGAGAGATTTTGGAGGAGCACAAAAATCTACCAGGAATGTATGAGACCTTCCTCAGACAAGCTTTATGGGAGGATGCTGACTTTCATTTTCCACAGCAGACCTGGCACGCTGCCCCACACTGCCAAACAGCACCAAAACCTGGTTCAATGACCGTGGAGATTTTGTGCTTGATTGCGTCAGCCAAACTTGCCTACTAGAGCAATCTATGGAGGCATTGCCAAGGAGAAGTGATGAGAGGCATTGGAATATTGAAAAGCCGAACATGTGAAGAAGGAGCTCCAGCCGCTACTGAAGCATCCTGTGTCTTCCTATATAACACCTCAGCATTACCACAGTGGCGCCGATAGCTCCATGCCATGCTGCAGTGATGGCCAGTAATTGCTGTGGTAAAGGGGCCGCAATAACAAGTACTGAGTACATATGCATGTGATTACTTTTCAGAGGTCCGATATTGTTCTATGTGCAATCCTGTGTTTTTAATTGATTGCATGTCTAATTTTCTGAGATTGTGGATTTGGGGTTTTAATGAGCTGTAAGCCATCATCATCACAATTATGACAAATCATGGCTTGAACTATCTTGCTTTACATGTAATGAGTCTACCTCATATATTAGTTTCGCCTTTTAAGTTGCATTAGTGAAATAAATGAACTTTTGCACGATTTTATTTTGCACGATTTGCATAATTTTTTGAGTTTCACCTCTATACAAGAATCAAGCATTTACCCTTCCCCCAGTGAGGTATTCCCCACATTCTTGGTCAGTTTCCTTCTCCATCTCTGATAGTTTGTACAAGCTAAGTGGGGAGTAACTACTACCTTTGGAGTAACGAGAGCAAATGCTTTCCACAGTCATCACAAAGCATTATTCTCCTCCCAGCATCAGATTCTGGCCAGCTAGCTTCTAAACCCAGGATCTTCAAACTTGGCAAGTTTAAGAGTTCTGGACTTCAACTCGCAGAATTTTTGAGCTAACATGACTGGAGGAGGAATTCTGGGAGTTGAATTCCACATGTTTTAAAACTGTCAAGTTTGAAGACCCCTGTTCTAAACCTTGAGCAGACTTGAGTGGCTTTATCTAGCTAATCAGCTAATATTTCAAAATGGTCCTTCAAAAGCTCTTTGTATGCCTTCTTTCCTAAAAGCAGCTGGTTTAATCTAAAAAGAATTGCTGGACAGCACTTTGCTAATGTTTTGCTATTCATTGCACCCTAATCTAGGCCAACCTGAGGATGTATGTGTGTCCAGTTAGATTTGTTCTTCTATTCCTTAATCATGCAAAATTCCTCAATAAACTAGTTCTATCTAAGTCTCCAGCAATTGTAACTTCAGATTTTTTTAAAAAAAGATAAATTTAAGCAATCTCCCTTTTTTAGAAGCATAATTAAGCAATGTCCCTATGTACTTCTCATATGGATCAAAAACACTTTTGTCTGATGTTATTTGTTACCTGTAATAATAATATAAAATATAAGATCATCAAACAAAGTCCAATTATAGTTCAGTATCAGACATAGTTGTAAACACAACTATTCAATATAAAAGCAGTTTTACAAATTTTCATATTGCTTTGTCCTTCACAAGATTGGAAGCTGGAGTAAAAGGCATTCTAACTAGCATCTAGTGCTTGACTAAAGAGAATTTGTATCAGAAAAAATATCTGAATGAAGGATTTACTGGTTTTTGGCCTTTCTAATGATTATGAGTTCAATCAAAGTGGAAGAGTACAAGCCTGAAATCAGATTTCAGGATTTCACAGCATTTATAAAAAAATAGTAGTTGATTAGTAAATGAATAACTGTCAATTCTGTGTTTTTTAAAACAAATTTAGCTCTATCAATAGAAATGCCATTTCCAAATCACAGGAAGTAATGTTTCTATTTTATTATGCAGTTGTCTGCATCACTTAGAGTATTTGTCCCACTCTAAATCCAAACTTTATGAAAACTCAGACAAATCAGATGCAGAAAAAAATTGGATTGGGTATTGGTATGCTTGAAACTTTGTTTTACATGGAAATAAATATGTTTAGCCTTAGAAAGAGTAGGGGGAAGAAAGAAATGCTCACAGTCTCTAAATACCTTAAAGGATACCATATATTAAGACCTTTTCTATTATTCCAGACTGAAGGACATGAAACTGTTAATTTAAGTTACTGGAATCCAGATTCTTATTAAGTACCAGCAAAAATTGCCAACAGTAAGAACAGTTTTACAGCAATACCATTTACTCAAATCAGTGGGTTCTCCTTCAGTAGAGGTATTCAAGTGGAGACAAGTGGAGCCATCTGTCAGGGATACATTAGACCGGATTCCTCCACTGCACTGCAGTGTATTTGGACACACTGACCTAGGTTCCTTCTCTCCCTTGATAGTAGACAGTAAATTCAGCGGTTGTATATTGACTTAGCTGCTTTGAAGAGCTTTGTTTATTCGTATAGGTCTAAGATAAAGACAATAATAATATAGAAATAATTATGCAAATTGTATTGACAGTTGTTTCCAGTAAGGGTAGAACAAAAATTTATTGGGTATATTTTATATGCATTTAAACATAGTTTACCTTGTATAAGTGTTGATGGATGGCTATGCTCTTATGCCCTGGTATTCTCCTGTTTTGTAATTTTGTGATAAATTTTGTAAATTCAAAAGGCACAAAACTACATAGATCAAGAAACAATATATGGTTTATATAAAGTGGAATAAAATCACTTGTTATAAAAAGTACATTTAAATGTATGCATTTAGGAAATGGACCAAAAGGCATAAAGGTGTCCTTTTGTTTGAATTTAAAAACTAATATGGGAAAGGGCTGAAACAAATTTCAATCAGGGGAACACATTGAGCAAAACCCAAATGAATACAATCCTTAGTATTCAATGGTAAAATTGTCTTTGATTTGAGTTTGACATATGGTAATGTAGTGGGAATCATACATGTAGCTTTCTTGCCATGACAGAAACTTAATTTGCCTTTGCCTTCTTCCAGGATGGTCTTTTGTCATCCCTAAGAGCTATAACCATGGGCATATTATGCACACCCAAAATGTAAAGGCCCTGTCACACTGGCCGATGGATGCAAAATGTTTGTAAAAAGGACACAGTGGACGAGAAAAATGTTCCATCCCATCCGCGTTGTTAGTCGCCGACAACTCTCAAAGGCGTGCAAAAATTTGCATAACCAGCAGCGGACACAACACGGAAAGGCGAAAGGACTGCAGAGGAGACGCAGGGGCGATGGAACAGGCGAATTGCGTCCACAGAAGCCTAGCGGATGGAAGGCGGCATGAGAGCAAGATGGCGCAATCCGCAACCGCTTTGGGGAAGCGCAGCGAAAGCACGGATGCGGAACGGAAAGCAGCGATGCCATGACAGCGGACGCTTGACGCGCGGATGAACCGGATGCACATCGCGGATGCCCTAGAGGGATGGTAAAGCGGATGCCCAGCAAACAGAAGCCTAGGGGATGCCCTAGTGGAAGAAGCCTAGCGGGACTGCTAGCGGATGCCTAGCATTCAATGCCCGCATGGCAGGGAGGATGCATTGTGTGTCGAGCCCCGCCGGCATATAAAGGGAAGCACGGTCCCCAAGCGCAAGGTTAACATTCAGAGGAAAGACATGCTTCCAGACCACATCACCTGCCTGCGCCAGCCTGCCCTGCCCAGCCTCGCCTGCCCCTAGCCTGCGCCCTGCCTGCACCAGCCTGCCTGCCTGCTTGGTGCCAAGCCTTTGGTGCCTGTCTGCATAGCCGCCTCCAGCCTGCCTGCTCGCCAGCTCACCTGCCAACCAGCAAAGCCCCGACTAACCATAGGGAAGAAGAGACATAGCCTCAGCCATTCTCGCTGACCAGCCCATGTGCAAGACGGGACAGGGCCCAACCCTCCACGACCCCTGGCCTCACTCTGCTTCTGTCTGGGGCTTCTTAACAGCGCGGGCTCGCCTCTCTTTTGCTTGGGTTGCTCCCATTTGGGCTCTCGTGCCTTCTGCTGTCTGGAGGAGCTGCATGATTGCCTGCTCTTACTGGTCGGTAGGTTGGCTTCTGCTCCGTGCCCTCTACTCTTGCGCTCTGATGCTGCGCTTCTCTGGTAGGTGTAGTAGGCTTCTGCGCCGTGGTCGCTAAATACTACCCTGCTCGAAGCTGCCTTCTCGCAGTTGGTGCTGTCTCTCTGGCTGCTTACTCTGCTGAAGTGTGATCCTCGTTCCTGCTAGTCGCTGCTGGTGCTGCCTACTGGCCTGCTGATAGCTCCTGGGGTGCTGCGCTGGTGGCTCTCTGGTCTGCTGGTGCTCCCTGAGTCGCTGCTGGTGCTCACACTGGCTCCTGGCTCGTTTGCCTCCGTCCCTGCTCTATCGCATCCTTCGGCGGTCCTTGCTGGTTGTGTCTGGAGTGCTGCTGGTGGGGCTTAGCTCTCTGCTGGGCTGACTGATTCTCTCGGTCTGCTGGTGTAGCTGAGTATGTGCAGTGCAGCTGAGCTACGCTGGATGGTGGGTGCCTGCTGGTGCTAGCTAGCTGGGCTCGGGCTGGTGTGGAGCTGAGCAGCCCCTCCTACTAACACTGGGAAGCCCTCTGAGAGGGCCGCATGTGGTCCTGCCAAATGGGAAGGAAGAGGCCGGACATGAGATACGGGAAGGACGGACAACGAGGCATCCTGTTTTTAATATCTGAGATAGGGGTCCCCCGTCTGTGCGATACGTTTTCCTCCCTTTTAGAAGGTGGTTTTCTTGCCTTTGCTGCGCCTCCACACTTTCATCCTTTCTACCGCGGTCGTGCTACTAACGCTGGTGCGTCGTTCCACGTCCGTTTTGCTTCCTTCGTGTCCATTTCTTCCCGGCTGCAGACGGAATTGAGTATGGCGCGATGTGCAGTGGATATCCTAGCAGATGTGCGGAGTGCGTAACGGGATGCCAACGGAGATGCAGAGATGGCTATGTTCCCGTATATCGCGTATGCGGATGCAGGAACGACGCGTTGGATTACATTTTACCATCAGAAAGTTTTGAGCAGCTTCAAAACTTTTTTGAGGCGGATGAACGTCGAGTCCGACGGATGCGTGGACGGAATAGACGAGGAGAAGAAAAATGGACGCAGGTGAGTACAGAACGGAGGCAGTCGCGTTATACCAAGAGTGAGTTGGTGAACCAATGGATGGCAAGTGTTTCTCTCCATTTTACATCCTCTTTCCATCTGTTGGTGCAGTGTGACATGGGCTTTAGACTTTTTTCTTTAAGCCACAGTGCTGCTAACTTAACAGATGTCTAACCTAACCAAGCTGATCAATACAAACTTACAATAAAAAATGTGCAAAACGATCTTCCAGAACCATGCTGTCTGTCTATCTGTCCATTTCAAAGTGTTTCTGAGCAGCATACAATTAAAAGTAGGTGCAACTTTTATTAGCCAATCAAAATGCATTATGGAATCTTGGAATTCAGATATATGTGAGGTGGGGCACCTCCACATGATGCTATTATCTCATTCCCAGGAGCAATTACATATTCTGCTCTTTGCCAGCCATTGGCACATTTTAAGACTGACATGTTATCCATTCAGTATTGAAACTGTGGTCAGTCTGTTTTTATGTTGGCATAATTATTACATCACTATGGAAACAAGCTTTCACTGCAACCTCCCCATGCTAGATAAATAAAAGGAGAAGGGGCATAAAAATCAGTCAAACAGAATGAACAATGGCAGAGGATCAAACTGCCAGGAGAGGAAAGTAAAGCAGGAATTATCCCTTCCCACCCCCTCTGCCATTGTCCTTGTAATTATAACCCTGCTTTACATTTATTTTCTATATTAATTTGCATATTGGATCAGTGGTTCATTATTTCACTCCTTTTGCTTTCAAAATACTATTGATGTGATGATTTTACCCTGAGTTTCCTTCATTGCATGCTCTGTTTGAATATGGGGACTAATCTCTTTCTTCCCACACTTCCAAATTGTGGAGTTTTAGTAGGATATTACCCTTATTGCCAGAACTGTTGGAGTTTAAATGGATGGGACTGTTGTCAGCCAGAGAAAACATTGATTAACTCCCTAGAGCAGTTCTTGTAATTTGGGGCCAGCAAGACTAAAAATGATGTCATGGCAACTTCAACATTGATAGAGTACAGCCAATCTTCTGACTGAAATCATTCAAAGAAGAGGTCATTTCAAAAAAAAACCAGCCTGAAGTGTTCAGTTTGCAATTTTTTTTCAGGTGTCTGAGGCAAAATAATGTGGGAGAATGTTCACTTAGAGCAGGGCTGTCAAATTCACTGCCTGCAGGCCGGGTGCATCATGCGCTGGCCACACCCATGCCCATTTTAGCAAAGGGAAATAAAGTCCTGATACATTATGTGACATTGCCATGACAATGTGAATTTGACACCCCTGACTTAGAGCATTTTGGAATGTTGATATTGCATTGATTTAGCTGTTTTTATTTTTCAGTGCTAACCAATAGATCAGTTCTGATTTGGCTCCAAGTCAAATATCATTGTTCTAGAACTCAGCTGAACTGAAACAATTCTTGAAATTGCTGTTTTAAAATCTAAATTGCATATTTTCATAAAATATCCCTAATTAGTCTTACAGTTGCAAAAAGATTTTAAAAATTAAAAAAAAATCTTTGAAAAGATCAGCTGAAATAAATACCTCTTTCTCTTACTATAACCTCATTTTAGCAATGTTATCTGGCCAAAGACATCTGGATATTTGATTATATCCTAAATCAAATCAGAGCAAAGCATGGTTCCCTTCCTTCTTATGCAGTTCTTTTAAAGCTCTTAATTGGTAGGGAAAGTTGCCCTCCCAAAAGAATACAGAAGGAAGAAGAGACTTTTCACCTTCTGCAGTTTCTTCCTCAGGCTCAGAAATCATGTTGATTTCTAATAAGATATGAAAAATAAATCCTAGAGAAAAACAAAGGGAGCCATTCTTTCCTCTTTTCTGATATCTCCCAGCTATATATTTTGAGCTTTGAGGAATATACGTAATACATGTTTACTAGGAGTCAAGGTCAAGACTAACAGTGAGTGAGTTCAATCCCTGTCTTCCCAGTTTCATTCAAACTTTGGAATAACAAAAGAACAAAAATACTGACTGCAAAACCATGTGTTAAAAACAACAACATGGAATCCCAGGTAACTTGGTGCTCTTGAGCTACAGTATTTACTTATTTATTTGTTCATTTGTTTATTTATTTAATGTGTTACCCATTTCGTCAGAGAAAACAGAGGCTTACAAACATTAAAACTAGTACACATTAAAATGATAAAACAATAAATAGCAACAATAATAAATTCCATGTAAAGATGGGGAGAGGTGAACATGAAGCACACAGGGAGATAGCAAAAATGGTGATCCTCCATGACAGACAGGACAATTGCCAGAGCCAGATCTTTAAGTGCCAACGGAAGATTAAAGGCTGGTTGCAGATTCCACATCAGAGGGTACAATGTTCCAAAGAGCAGCCATAGCCCATCAGCTGAACGGGGTATCCTGGACCCTGTTCGCTGAAAATTCTTGATTGATAGGGTCCACAAAATGGTCTCTCTGCGGGCATAGATGGGGTGAGATGGTTCTTCAGATAACCTGGACCCATTCTACGAAAGGCTTTAAAGATAACTAATTGTTACATAATTTGACAAAGAAACATCTGCAGGAAAACAACCAAGCTTAGAAAGTACCAAGGACATCATAGTTCAACCCTGAGCCACAATATTCTCTTCTATCAATGTGAACATCAAAAAGCTATTTTATAGCCTGTGACATCCTGTCAATTTATCTTCCTTTTGATAACCTTTCATTAAGGTTATCAAAAGAAATATAGATGAATTATTGAGTCTGTCATCTGCACCTCTATAACTGTCTGGTTTGGTTCTGCAACCCAACAGGACAGACACAGTCTTCAGAGAGTAATTAGCAGTGCAGAAAAAACAATTACTACCAACCTGCCATCATCAAGAACCTGTAACTGCATGAGTGAAAAAGAAGGCTGTGAAAATATTTACAGACCCCTCACATCCTGGACATAAACTGTTTCAACTCCTTCCTTCAAAATGACGCTACAGAGGACTGCACACTGGAACAACTAGACACAAGAACAGTATTTTCCTGAATGCCATCACTCTACTAAATAAATAATTCCCTCAACACTGTCCAACTATTTACAAAGACTGCACTACTATTACTATTAATCTTCTCATAATTCCTTATCACTGATCCCCTCCCACTTGTGACTGTATGACTGTAACTTTGTTGCTTGTATCCTTACAATTTATACTGACTGTTTCCTGGTATGATTTGATTGCTAACTGTACCCTAAGACTATTATTAAGTGTTGTACCTTATGATTCTTGACTCTTGACTAATGTAGCTTTTCTTTTATGTACACTCAGAGCATCTGCATCAAGACAAATTCCTTGTGTGTCCAATCACATTTGGCCAATAAAGAATTCTATTCTATCTATTCTATTAAAAATTACAATGGAACAGAAATGCCCCAAAATATGCATAGTGTAAAAATTGTAGGGTCAATTTGATCTAATGGTTAAGGCATCAGGCTAGAAAGCAGGAGACCATGAGTTCAAATCCTGACTTAGCCATGAAAACCAGTTGGATGGCCTTGGGCCAGTCACTCACTGTCAAGCCAACTCACCTCACAGGGTTGTTACAGTAAAGGTGGAAATAAATAGTCTGAAAGTTACTCGTAATACAATAGCGACATATGACTCTTCAGAAGGAAAATATAGAAACCTGGTAAAGGTATTATACTTTCTTTGAGAAAACTAAAAAATATTGACGATCTGTACATTGTGTTTATTAGCTAATAATTTCTGAAGGAAAGTATAATTAAGAAAAACTAACACTGATCTAGCTACCAGAAAATTTCAGTTTCACATCAGTCTTTGTAACATTTTTTCTTCACGGGATTTAAAAGTAACACTAACCCTACTCATGGTGCATAACGAATGAAAACTCCTTTATAAGTAACCTTGGAGCTTCAAATGTGGGCTATTAATTGTAGCACTTAAATTATGTCTTCTTTTCCTATTACTGTAATTAATTTTCAAAGAAATTTAGAACTGCAGGACCTTAAAAAGTCAATCAATTTTAATCTCATGCAGTGGCCAGGAACCACCCAACATCTTTAATCTGATTAAATTGTTCATATAATGATCTATAATTAGATTTTATTATCATATCCTGAAAAAAAAGTTTCAGCAACCATTATGTATCAATGATACACAGTTTGAAACCCCAGAAGCAAATGTTTCTATAAGGAAAGGAATGGTTAAAAAAGACAAACAAATAATTCACATAGTGAAATATTATTAGTTTTCTTGATTAGTTTGAAATTTGAACTACAGAGAAATAATTTCATAAATAGTTACATCATTATCAACAGTTACATCATTACCAATTCCTATGTTTGCTATGAAAAACAAAGAACACATCCATATACGTAGACAGAGTGCAAGCTTTTGAATAACACAAAGTTGATATCCATCATGAGTATTGTAGAGAGGAGAGAGGGAGGAGAGAGGAAAGGAAGAAAGAGAGTAGAGCTAAATCATTGAAGGTGAGTGGGAGGCCATATAAATTCAAGGAATGAAGGAGGGAAGGAAGGAAGGAAGGAAGGAAGGAAGGAAGGAAGGAAGGAAGGAAGGAAGGAAGGAAGGAAGAATTGGATTCTGCACTATCTGCCATCTCCCCACAAGCAAATACAGCTATTTCCACTCAAACTTTTCTTTTGTCTGGCTGTAGTCATTCTGTTTCTCCATTTACACAAGGAAACATGTCTGAAACAGTATATGGGTATAATGAATGAAAAGTAAAATGAATCAAAAATTGTTATTAAATTAAAATTAACAAATAATTTATTTAAGGCCCTGTCACAAGGGCCGACGGATGCAAAACGTTTGTAAAAAGGACACAGCGGACAAGAAAAATGTTCCATCCGTTGT
>BHFT01077330.1:7684-22318 GCA_004320025.1 Laticauda laticaudata
GGGGGGGGGGGGTAGTTACTTTGGATGTATAAATGGTTTGCCTTCCCCGACGAAAGTTGACGGACGCAGTTTGTCTTATTCCACTAGAGTTTCAGCGCGTTTTCGAAAATTCGTTTTCTAATCACAATGAGAGAGGACTGACCTTGATTACAAGGATAAGTTTCTCTGAGGAGCCTAATCATTTCAGCATCGTAGTGGGAACTGTGAAAAAGCTTGCATCAAGACTTTTTCTGTTGTATCTTTTCATCAAGTTGCCATCTGTCCATCCAGTATAATCATCAAGTTCCCATCTGTCCATCCAGTATAATTCTTGGGTAGGTTGCAAAATACAACGTATAATCAGGAAGCTTCTTTACCACTATGCGAGGATCCCTTAAAAATACTGAAAAATGAACCAAGCACGTGAAGTTATGCATTATAATAAATGTGCCATGTGTGCCACAAAACTTGTTTTCTAGAAGAGATTACCAGGATTCTGGAAAACATTCAAAAATAATTGCAACTAAAATCCTTCTAAATTGAGGAAATACCTGGGTATTGCCAGCTTTGTATCTTTAAAGATTATCTTATTCTCAGATCAATTTAAAAAAGCTCACTCCCAGTTAAGGTATATAAGATTATATTCTTAGCCACAGAAAAACTTGCACAGCAGTCCCCACAGTTCATGAATGTAATAATTAATCAGGTTCTGCAAAAAAAATTTAAGGAATATTAATAACACTAAAGGTATAATTACAATTGTAAAACAGCAATTTAAATTACAAAAAGTTCCCAATTCTATCTACTCGAGATGATGCTAATCTAGTCCAAACATATGTTAGAAGTAATGGTTTAATTAATGTCCTTAATTATACAATTTCTATTCCCATCTTGAATGTTTTGAAGAAAAATACCTTTATTTTAAAATGTGAATCTTCTTAATGAATTATATAATACTTTATGTATACTGAGAGTATTTACACCAAGACAAATTCCTTGTGTCCAATAAAGTATTCTATTCTAAACAAAGTGTGGATGTAACTAACTCTGTGAATTCAGGAACTTTGAAGTACTATGCTCTTTACTTAACACCATTTTAGCATTAATTATTTTACCACAAAATATATTTATATTTTTTTCTGTTTAGTTTCCATCTCCACATCTGCTTATATGAAATTTCAATCTACAGTTTTACTAAATTGCCTTTAATTTCTTTGAACATTAAATCAATAAATAATTCCAGCTTAATGAGTTACTAGCTTCTTATTTGGGATTTTTCTTTTATTAGACATAGCTACTACTATCCTTAAATGTAGCAAGCATCTGTTTCTGTTCTTCCACTCTGAATTCTGAAACAAAATGACCTTTATGAAAAGCAAAATATGTAACTATATAAAAGGAATAGATGCTTTTTACAGCACCTGATTATATGAGACTAGATATAGACAGAAATTTGGATTTCGCTTTCAATGTTTATTTTGAGAAGAATTTTCATAAACTGAAGAAAAATACAAATATTAGAGGTTTTTTTGTGTGAGTACTGGTGTGTTTATACTTGTGAAAACAACAATAACAATGGTGGTTTGGGGAATACACTGCAAGATCTATTGCCAACAATGTTTTAGTATTCATAATAATGACATATATAGATACTCAAGAATTGGTATTTTTGATAATTTAAATGATTTAATGTTGAAATGAAAATATATTAATGTTGGACATTTATGTTATTAGTATACAAGGTAGAAGTCAAAAGATTGTGTATATAATACATACTGTGGAACATTAAAGAACCTATTGTTATTTCTATGCAAAAGGATAGTATGCAAAACAAAAAAATCAACTCTTTATAAAATCCAAGTAATGTACTTACATCAAGTATCCAACAACAGAAAAAAGTATAAGGTGTGAGTCATTGTTTTGGTTTATAGAGTAACATATGTGAAATGTAGTATTAAAAAAAAGAAAGCAATTTTAGTAGCAATATACTCATTGATATTATATCATCAGTTATTATATCAGTAATATCTCCATAGGACAACTTTCTCTCCAAAACATTTCGACTTTCAGTGCCTACAAAATAAACTTTTTTTTTTAAAAAAAAAAAATCACAATACCATTTTTCTATAACTCCTGCTGCTATAATCAGAGAAATACAATGTTACTATATGGCACAATTATTCATTATCTCATAAAAATTGCTAAATGAAATCTGTTTTAGAAAGTTTCATTGCCGGCTGGTATGGTATATTTTCGTAATTATCTGATAGTTTGTCTACAATAACTTTTTTTCTTTCTTCAAAATATCACAGGTTAGATTTATATTTGTAGTTTTTTCTAGTGAAAATCACATATCACACAAATAGTGTCAGGATGCATCTTGATTTATTTTTCTGACCTTTTGGTTGGTCTTGACTGCTGGTAACAACCTGGACAAGTTCATGCAATTTTCCTGGAAAAAATTTTTGGAAATGGTTTGGTATTGTCCTTTTCTAGGTTAAAAGAAAGTGACTGATTCAAAGTTATCCAGATGGCTTCATGTCTGGTAAGACTAGAACTCACACTCTCAGTTTCTCACCTTGTGCCCAACTGACCTTTATGCTTTCTGCTAATAGATACTTCCAATTTATAAGCAAAGTGCCTAGCAATGAAAAATATAGTTATTTTATTATGTAAATTTATTACTTATATATATATTATACATACGTAGCATCCTGTAGAATAGACCTTTTTTAAATTTCTTCTTATGCAGATCAGAGACAGTGTTCCAATCAAGAGGAAGGGCACATAATTAGATCACCTTCAATGTCTGCTGATGTCATTTTTAAATGTCTGAAAATCTCAACCTAAGAAATGCCAGAAGGGTATCTTCCAAATCTATTTTAGTTCTCCATCAGCTTACAAAAAGCAGAAAGGAAACATAAGAAAGGAAACATAAACTCAAGTTTCTTCTAGTTTATATGATACAGAAGTATTAATAACTTGAAAAAAAGGAAAAAGCAAATTTAGATAGAGATGCCAGTGTTTCTTTTCATCTTCATCTTTGCTCTAAACTGCTCTAATCCCCCTCACGTTCATGCTGATCGTCCTTTCTTTGGGGAGCCCTGCAAAGACACCCCCCCAAAAATGCTCAATCCGAAGCCTTCATCTTTGCAATCCTGTGGGAAGGTGGAGGTTTGCTCCAAGACTGCGGCAGAGCACTGCACTGGGAGGCCTCCGCAGGTACCATTGAGTTGCATGTGTTGCTCCAGTGAGAGGGGTGCAAGCCAGAGGCTTGGCCAGGGAAGATGGGGTTTTGGGGTACAAAGAAAAGGAAGTTCTCCCCCTCCCTCCTCTATGCAGGCTGCCACAGAACTCATGCAGGGCAGCGTGACTACTGGTGAAGGGGCCCCTGGCAGGGTGGCAGTGGGCAAGATGCTCCACAGATCTGAGCCAAGTTGCCCCACGCCAGGCAAGAGCAGCCCAGCCAGGAGGGCAATGAGGTCCATGAGGCCTGCTTCACCTGCTGCACCAGCAATGGGGGAAGAGTCAAGTCTGACACTGCATGTCTGTCTGCCTCATAGCTGCAGGCTGAGCAAGACCCAAGCTCCAGGCCTGGCAGGAGCCAAGGTACAAGGTAAGCTGCAAAAGTAAGCTGTCCTTGGTTGTGAGGTTGCCTGGCACCCCAGGCAGAGCTGAGTCTGGAAAGAGTCACCGGAAACATCTCTGCACCCAGAGAGATAAAATGAGAGGCAGTTCCTGGCCCTTGCTAGGTAAGCTGATCTGCGGGCCATGATTAAGGGGCCAAGTCTCCATGAGGTGACGAGGAAAAGAAGGGCTGCTTCCTGTGCTGGGCACCCCCACCCTATTTACTTTTGGAGTAGGGCTTATATTAGGCCCATCCCAAAAAATAAGGCTTGTTTCGGGGTAGGTTATATTTTCAGGGAAACACAGTAGGGCACTGATTAAGTCAGAGTATTTTATACTGAGAATGCTTTCTGTATTTTGTCATAAATACTCATTAAAATTTAAATATTAAAGTAAGACTAGGATCTGACTAATCATTTTATTAGTTTTGGTGGTTATGTATTTCTAAAATTATCTGGATTCTTTTTAGGATGCAGTACAACCTACAGCACTGATACAGCATTGGTTGTGGTTATGGATAACCTTGGGGTGGTGTGTGTATGGATCCACTCTGATCTTCCTTGATCTTTGAGCAGTGTTTGATACCGTAGACTATGGCATCTTACTTGACTCACTCCAAGGTTAATTGTACCCATTATTGGAATAGGAGGCCTGGTTTCTGGTCATTCATGCTGTGATTACTTCCATGTTAGTTTACCACAATGTGCCCTACATGGACCAGAAATTAGTCCTGGTCCAGAATACAGTGACAAGCACAATTGTGGAAAACCTATGATTTGTCCATGTTATTCCACGGCTGTGGGAGATGCATTGGGTTCTAGTTTTTCCAGGTCCAGTTCAAGGTGTTGATTATTACCTTTAAATTCCTAAGCAGCATGTTGTTTGTGGTATTTGCCTGCTTTGCCAATAGGATGGGTATATTCCAATCCCTTCTCTCAGATGTTGTCATCTGATGAGACCTAGAAAATGCTGCTTCTTTGTAACTGTCCCTGATCTTTGGAACACCCCCCCCCCCTNCCCCCCCCCCCCTTCCTGGTCTTCTAAAAGCTGTAAAGACCTGGTGTTCCTCACAAGTTTTGGGCTAGTATGAGGTTGAAGCACAGGAAAGTTTGTTTGGCTATGTAGGAATGTGTTGTATTTGTAGCACTAAGATTTTTTTTACTGATTTTATTGTATTATTGTTATTTGTAAGGTACCCATGGTTATGCTGGATAGGCAGCTATAAATATATTTAAATAAATAAATACATTGGTCATTTGTAAGTACCTGTGAAACATGATCCTCTGTAAGATCATGTTCATTTTAGTTCAAGGGAAGGTACATCTTTGTACATGCACTCCGAAGTGAAGTCTTCAAATTTTTCAAAAGCATTTAATTATAAACCATATGAAGGAGAAATAAGTCAATGTTATTGGGTACATGTCTTGTGAAAACATAAAATACATTTTAAAGAATTGTGTTCTTTTTCCCAGTCCTATTATAAAAAAGTTGTATAAGGATAACATCAATTCATTCAACATTAAAATATGCATTTTGAAATAAAATGAATATAGAATATTTCTGTTATAAGGCATGATAAATAACACATGTATCTATTAAGACATATTACAATCTGTCTTTCAAAAATGTAGTAAATCCAGTTCTGCAGACATTAGCTAACTTTGTATAATATGACATGGAATAGAAAATAGGATTGACAAATGTAAAATCTATTTCAAATTATTTGTACCCCAAAGTAAGAATACATTCTCTCTCCTCCCCTTCCCCCTTTTCCACTAAAGATGCTATCTAAAGCAATAATTGTTTTTGGGTGAAACAATGCATTCAGATTCTTTGTTAATAGTATAAGAATTATGTATGCTATTTTGTTCAGTAAAATTGCACCATAGACTACAATGGGGTTATACTTTTTAATTATCTAATTCTGTAAGTCATTGTATGAAACATTAAAAGATGGTATTGAATATTATATGGAGCACAACTTTTGGCTTGTTCAAAAAAATTTGAGACTTGGCTTTATTAATAATTATGGTGGTTTCACAAAATCCTTTGAAGCCACCTATTGTTTCAGAAATGGGAAGGAACCAAATATGATAGAATCAAAATCTTTACCTAAATTAAACATAGTGATTTCTTTCTAGCATAATTCTACCATATGATATATCTGAATTATAGAAAACATATAGGAAAAATATCATAAATACTCTACAATTATCTTCACATTTTGTTTTATAATAGTGAAGAAAAATACCAATATTTTATTTTAGGGACAGTTATTCTGAAAACAAAGATGATACCAGGAGTGAAAATATACTGAAAGTTCAGGAAGGAAATCCATTATAGCTGTTTATATTAAATATAATCACCTAGTATGTCAAAACAACAACTAATATTTGTGAATCTATTACAGAACAATCAGCACTGACAAACACTGTCAGCTACTTTTGTTAATATCACCACAGACTGGATTACTTAGAGTGCCAATTATGGCAAGAAAGACTGTACATGTGGCATGATGCAAAACCAAGGAATGAGTATATCTCATTAATAGAACATAGAATTTATACCATATACATAAAAGAATCTGAAACTGAAGTCAGGTCTTAAAATGATAGACTACAGGTTTATGGAACATCTGTATATTTATTAGAACTTTGAGATTCATCAATAATAACCTGATACAAAATATAACCTAAATCAATTATTAATTTTACTGAGATAATTTTTATATCAGTTGATAAAAAGTGTTTGACATTTTCTCACAATTTTTGTTTGACATCAATTCAGTGGACAAAAAGGGTGCATTGTAATAATAAGATCAACATTCCATCTTTCCTTAGATATAAAAGAATAGGAAAAGGAAAAATGAGTTATTTTTCTCAACAAAGGAATAGAATTGAAATTAAATTGAATCAAGTAAAATTATTTAAAGTTCATAAAATTATATTAATGAACATTTCAACAATTATTTTTTTGTGAAAATGTAAATTGTATGTGTATAATACACATTAATCATTTGTATTTCTTCCATTTCAATTTGTACTATGTACACGGTATTGCTTGTTCTATAGATCAATCATAGCGTAAATGTTTTGGATGTAAATATTTAGTAAGGAGCATGTCCTTTAGCAAATCAAGAAAATACTAGGACCTTGTAGTATAGCTATCAATTAAAATATTGTATTAGGCTATTGTTTATAGTGCAATGGGCATTAAGTGGTAGCTTTCTCTATATAATACCCAAGACTTAAATACTGTATAATTCATTACGGACAATATAATGGATGCATGTTCACTTACATAGAGATTTAATGCTCTCTAGTTTACATAATCACAACTAGAGATATACCCTATGTCAATGGTGGCTAACCTTTTGGGGCTCCTGTGCCAAAAATTGTGCATGCACTCGTGTGCCAGCACCAAGAAGGCAATGTATGTCCCCCCATCCTGCATTATGCATGACCCCCATTATGCATGCATGCATAATCTCCACCCACCCATGCTGCCCCCTAACCTGCACTGTGCCTCACAGCTGATTTTCGGCTGGTTTGAGGCCTTTTTTGGTCTCCCAGAAGCTTGAGGAAGACTTCTGCAGGCTTTGCAGGGTGAAAACTAGCCCCGTTTTATCACTTCCGGTATTTTTGGAAAAATAGGAAATGATAGAATGGGGCTAGTTTTTGGCCTACAAAGCCTGCAGAAGCCTTCAGAAACCTTCCTCAAACCATTCAGAGGCCGAAAAAGGCCTCCAACTGGTCAAAAATCAGCTGTGAAGCACGCGCATGCACAGTGAGGTAAGTTTGCCTACAGTTCGTGTGCTGGCACAAATGTGGCATGAGTGTCATAAGTTCACCATCACGGCCCTATTTAGAGTAATATATCCATATGATAATAATTATTTAAAAAGTTAACCTATTACGGATTCCACCAACAACAACAACAGCAATAATAATAATTCTACAAAATAATAATGATTCTACAAAAATCCACCCTACTTGGAACAGCTTATATCCTCTAAAGCTAATTTAATAGTTCCTAGGTCCTTAATTAGGACTTGAGCTGTTGAGCTACCAACCAGCCCCAAAGGCTGTGAATCTCACAAAAAGTTTAACCACAACCACAATAATCATCATCATCATCATCATCATCATCTCATTATTATTGCATTATGAAATGTGTCCTATTATATCTTATTATATCTATAGCTATATTTTTAAATATTTGATTAAAGATTTAATATATTCTTTATTATTTCTCTTCATATTTATGAAATGAATTCTATATCTTTTTTCTTCTTTTAAAAGATAATTACCATTTAAGTTTTGGAAAATCATTTTTATATAAAGCTGAAACTACCCTCTATATATGACCAAAAATAATCTACCACTTTTTTTCTCACATAGGTTTGTGTAAGTACTTTGTAGATGACAGGTTTTAGCTGTTATTTTTTAAGCTGTCACTTTTGTGACTCATGTTTAAACCCAAATATTATTGTATACTGTAGTATGATGTCTTGGTTAATATGTGTTCCTTCAAGCTAAATTAATTATTGCTTTTCATAAAGCGTTGTTTCTCTTAGGTACATTCTTATCTCACTTTTTGAAAGAACATGCTTCATTACTTTAAAAAAATTGTTTTCAGTTTTACCTGCTTACTAGATTGCTACCTTAGCAAAATGTACATAATCAACAGTAAATCTAACTTTCTGAACTCATAGATCACTCTATTTTAAAAGTACATTCAAAATGATATAGCTAAATTGTGAATAAAGGAATATATGGGGGAAAATAAAGATTAAGCTACAATAATGATAGGATATTGGTTTACAGGAATGTACAAAGACAGACCTCAACATTTCACAATCAATTGAATGCAAGGTCAGGAAACTAGCCATAGCCAAAGCATACACAAAACAACAAAAGTTTAATACTGAAACAATCCAAGGGTTAATTATTAGAATTGCAAGATAAGAACTTAAACTTAGACAGAAAAGAATGTTTAGTTATGCTAATTTATAGATATTGCTCTTAGTCTATTATAAACTGGATCTAGAATCTGAAGCCATTTTTATTGGCAAGCAGGACAACTCAGAAAGAATGAGAAATATCCCCATGTTGAGTAAGCTATTACTGATGAAAACATTTATTTCTCAGTTAAGCATTAATAAACCCTCTCTGCTGCTATCTGCTTTTTCTTGATTAGATGACTCTCAGCCACATGAAGTTTTAGATCAGGATACAAATCCTAGCTTAGAGCTTAGAACTTCAAGAGTCTTCTCAGGATGCCAAACATTAAAATTGGCCATGCTTTTCAGATCCCATCAGCTAAGTATATTGGCTGGCAGAGATTAGCAGACAGTCCTTTTCTGTAATAGACCTTGCTCTGTGGAATGTCCTTTTCCTGGAGATTATGGTCCAACCATACCGGCCTTTCATAAGACTTAAAAACTTAGCTATGTTCCCAAGCATGGACACTGAATGTGTTAAGGGACCCATTTATTGGCCTTACTTTTAAGTGGCTAATTATCTTGGCTGCTGTGTATATTTATTTTTTATGTTTTTATTGTTTTAAAATGTTTTATTGTTGCAATTGATTTTAGAGTTTTGAAATTGTAAGTTACCCAGAGCCATTGACTGAAATAGGTAGATATAAAAATTGAATTAAAAAAAAATCAATAAATTCAACTGTCAGGTTTACAATAATAAATTCAACATTAGATTCAGGAAGTCATAGAGCTAGTTGATCTCATTGGATTTCTGAGTGAAGATTTGAGTTCATTCTCTGATGGAGACTTTTCCAGAAGAGAATAATATATAAACCAGACTTCGTAATAAAACATATGATGTGTGGTAGATAGGAGGAAGCAGTCAAGGCAGTCTTGCTCCCAAGTGCCAAGGTGAATTTGCAGTATATTGTAAACTGCACGATCTTCTGTCTTTCTCTATTACATTCATGTAGAGTGTTGACAGCTGACTCATCATGTTTAGAAAAAAAAACAGGAACATGGTAGATAATTTAAACATTTTTCTTTTAAAAAAAGCAGTAGAACTGAAGGATACCAAGGTTGCACAAGATTTCTAAGGGAACTTCACTTGAAGATATTTTAACCAAAACATCCCTTCAAAACTTTGTAAAGCTAGAAAAACACCTCCTCAGTGGGGAAACACTTCTGTTTTTCAGACAACTATCACTGGTTTGAGGTGCTCATTCTTGTGCAAAAGAATCACCAAGCCATATTTCATCAGTAAACAAATGAATAGGACAGCAATAAGAGGTTCAGTGTTATTTCCCAGGAGTTTAGCAAAGAACATATGTGTTAATCATAAATGCAGAATGCTTTTGCTCCATTAAAATAAAACAAGTACTTCCCTGGAGATAAAATGAGAAGTCATTGAAATCCATTTTATTGTTCTGAATTGCCAACAACTACACAGAGAAACTCAGAAACACAAAATGTATTTTTGAGTCTTTACCATAGGCACTCATGGGAATTTTCTGGAGTTGGATCATAACTGCAGTGGTAGATATTGCTCTTATTTGTACACATAATGTATTCTGCTATAACAGACAGATCATTTTTCTTGTATTTGGGTTAGACGTACCTATTCTACTGTATTTTGATTGCTCTCCAGAATTTCGGCTGAAATCTTATTCAGCCTGACCCATAGAAGCCAAAAGTTGTATTGAGAGCAAAGCAGAAACTTTATTGCTATGATTCTCTTTATTCTGGGAATGCTGATGATCATTACAGAATGTAGAAATAACCTCAGAGTCAGTAGGAGAGGGGATGGGGAATAATGGATACAGTTAATTTGAATGTAATGCCCACTTTAGGAGAAAACTAATCAGTGAAGATAGAAATTTATAAAGTGCAAGAAAAAGCAGTCACAACTAAGTTCAAACTTATAGAAGGGAAACCCCACCAAACAGGTACAAAAAAAGAAATTTACAACTTGGTTAGTAGTAGGTGTATGTATATGTATTGCACGCGTGCACATACACACACATACACACACACAATAAACCAGTCTTCATATGCTATGTTGCTGCTGCTATAATCAATTTTGCTTTCCACACAGTTATACTTCCATAAACCAAAATCCAGTGCACAGGATATTGGATAGCTGGACCACCTTAAACTAATTTCTTTAATTCTATTTGGAGTTACATTTTTAAAAAATGTAAAATACAACCCCATCTCATTTGCATAATTTTGCAAATGCAAAGTGCAACACTTACAAAAGAGAAAAATGATATCAGATTCACTGCAGAAATATTATAAATCACAATCTTCCAAACCTCCAGCTTTTTGCAGTATGCATATAACAGTGAGAGGTAACAGTGAGAGGTGCGTCTACACCGGCGCATCTTATAACATTGTTAAATTATTCAGCAAATTTTACAAACTCCATTCTTTATTTCTATTTTTTCTTCCTGAGTAACAGCACTATCACAAGTGAAGATCATAACAGCAGACTTTTTATTACCCAACGGGGTAACATCATCAGTACTACAAGGAAGTGAGGTTTGCAGGCAGGAGGGTGAGGGGAAGATTGTGAGATTCTTGGTGCTTTCTGAGATTTCATTATTTACTTGCAGACATTTCAGGACCCAACTGCGTAACATCATCAAGGCCAGTAGGGAGTAAGGTTTGCATAGTAGAGAACAAGAAGGGGGAGTCTGGGATTCTTGCTGCTCTCTGAAATGTCACTGTTTTCTTGCAGATGTTTCATTACCTGATTAGGTAACACCATCAGTATTAAGTCCATTGTTTTAATGGGAGATGATGCCCCTCAGTGGATGGCCAATTGGAATTTGAACAACCCCCGGAAATCCCCAGACAGGACATTCTCAATAGCGTGCAGTGAGAACACATATAAAAGGGTCAGAGCTTGGTTTGTACTGATAAGACCACTATCTTGCTTGTAGTTAGGCAGTTATACTGGAAAAGGCAATAATGTATTCAGGAAAGGAAACTATTACATCAAATCAAAGCTAATTCAAAATTCATATGAGAATAATATATAACTCTCACCTAACAAGCACAGTCAGTGTAAAGGGTGACAAGAAAGGTTGTTGCCAAGATCAAAGTCAAGAATAGCATTCTTTGCTTTTTACTTTGACCTTCTGCCCCACTGTCATTAATGCAAATAATTTTCCTTACTTATATTAGATTATGCAGGAAAAGAAACATTATTTATGTCTTGCTTTTGAAAACCTCACATAGTTACACACATGAAGTAAAAGCTTTCACGTTGTTTTTAAAGTAATTAGCCTTGCCTAATGGAGAAACATTAAGAATGGGAGTAATCCTGGAGTAAGGGCGAGGCTAAAAACACCCATAAAATAACATTTAAAAAAAACTGTAACAAGAGTGACACAATTTTAACACAGGCAATGCCACTGCTGATTTCTTCTTCATCTTTTATTATATACTTGAAAAGATTCATTGACTTTAATCTGATGGGTTGCTTTAAAGAGTAGCTAAAAGGTTTTCTCTAAATTTCAACTAAGTGACATCTGTTTTTCAAAAGCTGCCATTACATCTGAAGTTGCTTTATACTCTGAGCATCTAATCAGTATTCTCTATGCTCACCAGCAGCAATTTTCCAACATCCTCTGTGCACGTCTTTTGCAGCATGTTATTGAGATTTTAGAACTGCTAGTTATGTAATCAGAGGTTTTCTATATGTAAGCCATATGTTCTGCCATTCAATTATAATCCTTCACCTCATATTTATTCTGCTCCCAGTAAAATTCTGAATATTACTGTTGCACATGGGCAACTTAAAATTCAGGGTAATTACTATCTTTTAACTTAGCTATCTTGAACAGAGTTCAAAAAGTAATGCTAAAACTTCATTTTATTGGACCTTTTCATCCATCATTTAGTTCTCTATAACTTGCCAACTTTGCACTCTTTTCTTGTGTCACTAATTTAACATTTTCTCATCTACTAAATTTTCATTCCTCAAAATTTTAGTCACCATTTGACTATGTGATTGTTATTCTATTTTCCTTGAATATATAATGTACAGTATATAAAAATAAAAAGGTCTTCCTTCTTTCATATCCATTTCGTCCATCTATTTGGTTAAAATCTTTTAATACATGAAAAAATGTTTTGATGTTTGAAATTTTACATCTATTATACTTGTATTCATTTGTATATTTTGTTTGGTTTTGTTGTTTTATTATCTTTTTTTTAATTGAGCATTTTTATATTCTTGATGATATTTGATTGAATATTCAAATCATTAGAATAAAAGTTTCTGGAATTATCATATTTAATTTTATCATTTTTTCCCTAAGGTGCGGAATACAGAACTTAAAATACCCATTAATCAAAGAACTAATAAAATATCCAACATAGAAACAACCTGACAAAAAGAAAGTAGCAAAAGTACTTACTTGCAGGACAATTAAAAAAAACAATCTAAAAAACAAACTGCCTTTTTTATTCCATAAATGTTCAGATACTTCATTGGAATTAAGTAAACATATAAGTAGAAAAATGTTGGGATAGTTTTTAGATTTATAATAATAGCATTAATAAAATGACCATCAGTCAATTACAAAAGGCAGTTGGTCCTTGGAACAGTTTATATCCTGCAATGATATCTTTAATACCATCAAACAACAAATATCTCAGGTCCTTGGAAAGGGCTCAGTGGGTGGGTAAAAGTCTACCTTTGCCAAATTCATACTATCAGGCTAATTGTGCGGTTAGCCATAATAATATAATGTATTATAATTTATATCTTAGCTTTATTCCAGGATCTCAAGACAACATATGTTCCTCTCAAATTATCCAATTTCTTGACATAAATAAAGAAATACCTGTTAAAAATATGCACTCTTCTTAAATATATGATGGGATATTTAAGAGCCTTTGATTTTGATAGCTGCTGAGAGATACAGAACAGGGATTTACTGATGAAGCAAGGAACTTAATGGTCTTGGTAATATTGTTGTTAAGGGAGAAAATTAAAATTAAAAATAGTGATCATTGGATAGTACTTGGAGGATTGTCATTTTGTAATAATCGATTAACTCAGTTAAATCTTCCCCTTTCTTTATTTCCTAATATTATAATGAAACAAGATCTTGGACAATAATGCAAAAAAGGACTATGTTGTTTAAAATAAACATACAATTCAATGGATTTGTAGCCTTTTTAGCATCAAATGAAAACACTGTAAAATGAAATCATGTGGTATAGATTTAAGTTTTTGCGAAGCTGAAATTTTACTTTTTTTTTTTTGTACATCTAGTTTTTATGAAGCTCAAGGCTTGTACATATGATTCTGGTAAAGAGATCTAGGAATAAGATTCCAAAATTCATTTAATTTCATGTCCTTGTGGAGCACCACACTAAATGTAGTATGAGCACCATATTAAATGTAGCATTAAAGTTAAGTGAACATTTCACATTTTTATCTGATTATTTTTCATGCCTCAAAATAGCTATGTTAATTAATTACTGTTGTCATCTTTCCTTGATGTGTTGTTCTTTTTATCAAGTAAAGAAAATTTCCAATGTTACCATAAATATGCTATAATCTAATCTTCAAGAATCTCCTCAAGGGCTTTATAAATATGTAATCTTTTTCTACTCTAAAATCATATGTGTTTTTAACTGCATATATGGAAATTAAACTCTTGTTATTTTTATCCAATATATAAATATAATTTATCATTGTTTTTAAATTAATTCAATGTTTTAATTACTTATTTGTATTCCCACTTTTATTATCTTTATAAATAATTCAAGATGGCAAAAATCCAAACATATCATCTTCCTACTTTTCCCACAACAACCCTGTGAGGTGGGTTGGACTGAGAGAGATTGGTCACCCGGCCAGTTTTCATTCCCAAAGACAGTTTCTCACTTTATAGTCTGATGCCTTAAAGTACAATGATAGCTTATTAGAAAATATGGAAGGTAGGTGAGCAGCTAAAAATATTTTTACTGGCAGATATTGCACTGACATCTTTTACATGGTCATGCAATACTTCTTTTTTTTTTTT
>BHFT01077339.1:0-19143 GCA_004320025.1 Laticauda laticaudata
CCTTCTGCCCCCGGTACCCTAAAGATGTGTTGTTGTATTGTAGTTTGCAATCCTGTTGACCCCCACTTGTCACCAGTCATATCCTGTCAGTCTCATCCACGCTGTGGACCCGCACGCTCTTTCATGTACCCTCGTCGGCCCGAAATTGTCTTGTTTTTGCACCCTCCCACTAACCTGCACCCTCCACGCACTCTGCGGACTTGCCTTACCGCCCTGGGACCCGCTTGTCCATTGATCCTACTTGTTCAAAACCCCTCCGTTGACCTAGGGGCAAGTTCCACAGGAAGTCCGCCAACTGCTCTATTGTAACCCTCGGGCACGCCTGCCATTTTTACTTTCGAAGGATTGTGTAACCTGTTTCCAGCCTTACCGCTGCCTCCTGTCCATGATTTGCGGAATGACTTCTTTCAATTGCTCTGTCGATTGTTTGTTTTTATTACTACTTACTCGCTATTTTTCGACCACTTTTTTTTTTTCCTTGTTTTCCCACTGTTGAGTTCTCATCTTTAGCGAACAAGTACTCCGACAGATCTGACAACATGGAAAAGTGTATGTGTTATGTTTAACGCTTTAACAACCTAGGGAAAGGAAATATAGTATGATCAGGAGGCACATTATACTGCCAAATGCGGGTCAATTACAGAGAAAAATTTGTGTTAATTGAGAACGATAATCGAACAGCTGAGATAACGGACGGACAAAAAGGATATAGAGCTATAAATCGAGCTTTAAATTGAAGACTGAAATAAATATAAGTACAGAATCTAAGAGAGTGAACGAGAGAGAAGCTATATAGAAATGTAAAATATGTGGAATAGAGAAATGGAATGCTATTAAAAGTAAGCAACGAACTCTGAACTTTATGTCTGTCACAAAAAGATGTGCATTGGTCCAAAAGAATTTTATGTTTTCTTCATCGGTTTGTGTTTGAGTTTTTGTGATAATTGTTTGTTTGTTTAAATAATAAACGATTCTTTATAAAAAAAAAAATTAGTTCAATCATCATCTTCCTCACATGTGTTCGAGATTAGTTCTCTGTTTTTTTCTCTTTTCCTCCCCGTGCTGGTGAAGTGTTTCCGCTGATGGTTCACATGAGTGTGCCGAGGAGAGATACAATACTTCTTTTTTTCGCTCTAACTTCCACTATTTTTACCGGGTGTAGTTGTTTAAAGGAGATTCTTTTTTGTGATTTTATTATTAGAAGCATAACATTTATACTACTAAAATTTGGAGTGTGATTGTAATTGCAAATTTGGTTAACACGAAATTCTTCTAATTGGGGTCTGTCAATATTATCTCTGCTTTCATGTCTCTTCACATATACTGCTGATCTCCTTTCTTTTTGTGGAAACTCTGCTGGAGACCATATAAATCCCAGCTTGGAGGCATGTCTAGTTTTTTTGCTTTGCTTCCTTTTCTCATGTGAGACATATTCATAATCTGTTTCCTGTAAACATATTATAATCTGCATTTTTTGTAATTTAGTTTGGTTGAGTATCTTTCCCTTTTATCCGTAAGGTTTTAAATTAGACATTATCATTAAATTGATAGTGATTCTTCTTTTTCTTCATCGCATTGCCGTGACATTGATTCTTGCTCTTTGTCTGTGTAGTGTAATAGCTCCTGTCTCTCGCGGTTGTAGTGATTGCGCGGTGTGTGCTTCGGTATTCTTCTCCTCTTGTTGTGCATTTTTTTTAGTTCCTATAATTCCCGATCTCTTATTGCCCTTTTGATAGTCTTGTTATCTTGTGAATTTGTTTTCTAGTTCTGGCCTCTACTACGTTGTAATGCCTACCAATCGTTCATGCGAGAACTTCTTTGTCCTTTTCTTTTATTTGGATTTTTCTTTCTCCATAGATTAAACATGCACCCTCTGGAATTAGCATCTTGAATATATGCTTTTTTTGCGTTTAAATTGGTTCCGCAGACATTTGTAATCTCGCCTCTGGAGTTCTCACTCTTCTTGGGATTTTGTTTAAGCCCAAGACTTCTTTTTTTCGGCTTTATATCGTAATTGGGTTTATTCTCTAGAAATTTTATATTATAACATCCCCAAACTTTCTTCCTGGCAAATCTTTCCCATTAGACCTCTTTTTGGATATTTATGTCGTCTTGCATAATTTGTTGCTTCACTCTGTAGGCGGACTTCATCTAGCTCTTTCAGGGATATCATCCTTAACTTCCGGATCCTGGCGCACGTACTCGGCATGCCGGTCGGATAACAGACTATCGCGGGGCTGGGAGCTGAGGGCTCCGTGGCGGCGTGTAGCGAGCACTCGGTGTCACCCACGAACCGACGCGGCTTTTCCCAACGATGTCTGCTAATGATTCCTGACATACACTTGTTCCAAAGTCCTCTTACTTTTAGTACTCCATTATGTTCCTGGAAGTCTGCAGACATATGCTGTGGGGCCTTAGTCCTGTTTTCACAGGATATGATGACCCGAAGGAATTGTCAATTCGTTGCTCACATTTGCTTAATTGTTCACCAAACCATTTCCAACTCTCTTTTGCAGTTTGGTATCCGATCCTTATTCTCACTTGCTTTTGATGTGTTGCTTTGTTTCTCATGTCCTAGTGCTTGACTCTAATTTGTTTCAATTTTTGATCACTTTAGGAAGGTGTCTAGATTGTCATTCTGCCTTTAAGTTCGCCATGCTCTTATTTAATTCATTTGCTGTCAGCCTCTTGTTTCAGGTAATGGATTTTTTTTGTCATTAATTTTTCCTGAAGTTTCAGCAATGGATTGTAATGATGTAGAGAAGGGTCAATTGATATTAGCATTTCATGAATGAAGGCGTGTTTTTGCTCCAGGTAACGTGTTTCCTCGGCAGTGGGTTTTTTTGTGCCATCATTGAGAGGTGATGCATCACTAGTTGATTGATTGTGGTAATGCTTCTTCGCCCAGTTTTTAAAGTGCCGTGTTAGTCTGTCAGAGGGTCATATTCTTGTAGAATTTGTTTTTCGTTTTTGTATTCTACTTTAATACGTTATCTCAAATTAGCATTCGCTATAAAAATAAAGATATCAAATGAACAGCGTAATCTTATTTATGTACTGTGTTATGAGGCCTACTAAATCTCTCTTATCAGATATAATATCCTCCCAGAACAGTTTTAAAGCTGTTTTCTAAATCAAATATGCTGGATCTTATACGATCTTAATAATATAGATGGAAATTCCTCTATTAAATTTTAAGCACTTGAATATGTATACTTTTATAAATGCTATAGAATTTCCTACTTCAATCCATTCCTCCTTCAATGATCTACAATTTGGTGTAACTATATATCCCTAAATACTTGACCTACTTGTGTGACTTGGTATTTTCGTAAGGCTTTCTCGCAACTTCTTTCATCTTCCTCCGATGTTCTTTGTTAATATCTTTGTTTTCATCTTTTCTTTATTTTCAAACCCTGCTACTTTCATACTCTTTCTATCTTTTCTATTAATTTAGGTACTGTTTCCATGGATCCTCTAATATAAATAATACCAGATCATCCGCAGAAAGCTTGCATTTTATACTCTTCTTTTTAATTTTTCAGTTCCTTATTATGTTCTTTTCTTCTCTATTTCCTATTCAAGCACTTGGCCAATGTTAAAGACAAACAAGCAGAGGTGAAGTGTCTCCTTTATTATCTTATATTATATATATATATTATATCTATTATTATATTCTTATATCTATAGACTCTGTTACCTTCTTCATTTATCATAACTTTGCCAGTTTTAATGCTAATATGTTTCAATGGATTAACTAGAGATCTTTTATCAAAAGCCCATTTGTACCGAGTTGCAATAGACATAAATTGGCCAACGCTCACATTATCAAAAGCTTTTTGTGCATCGTAAAACATCAAGGCCATTTGCTTTTTTCAGGGATGTGGCTTCAACATTTGTAAGTAGAGTATCCCGCGGCAGAATTATTCTCATAATTGTCGTTTCCTTTGTCTCTTCACAGAAATCATTTTGCGTCGAGCATGGATAAAATTACTTTAAGTAATCTTCAGTCTTTCTGCTGAGATTGAAGCAGTAAAATTTAAGACTGGAATCTTAATAGGGAATATACGGTCTACGTTTTTAACTTGTTTGCGGGTCTTGTGTCTCTCCTCGCCAGCGTCCGGTATAAGTGTAATACATGCTTCTGGCGCATTTTGTTTGGGTACTCTCGCTCTTTGACAATAACTTTCATTTCATGACTTTTAATAGTTGAAATTATATTTTCCTGGAAGTCTTGTTAAAATCAGCTGGCAAGTCCATCAGGAGACCTGGTGCTATTTCCAGCATTCTGTCTTTTTTTAAGGCTTCTGCTAATCTCCATCATCGTTATTGTTCCCTTCTAACATTGTTTCAATTCTTTAGAAATCTGGGTGGTAACTTCGCTTTTCTGTAAATATTGCTTAATTTTCTTTCCTTCTTGAAGTATTCTCTTGATCAATATCATTTTCCATAATAAATCTTGTTATAATTTTTTTCTTCTCCTCATTTCTATAGCAAGACATGTCCTTTTTTTTAAAAAATTTATTGGATTTTAAAAGCAAACATAAACAAACTTAACATAAAAACATACAACTTCTTCCATATATATATCATACAGTGGGTTGCCGATTGATTGTAACATATTAATTTTGTGCAAGACCATTTCAATAGTCTTCTTTACAATTAGCCTTATATCTCCTCTCAAAGACTTTCAATCAAATATCAGTACATTAATATCTTTATTAATCAATCGTTGAGCTATCTTTTATTCATTCATTTTTATAAGATAATCATATTTGTATGTTAGTTTATTTTATAACAATCATATTGTCTCTCAGATCTATCGCTACGAAATCATTTTGAAATTATAGATTAAAAAAGAATACATTTATATATGTTTAATTATGTTTCTAAAAATGCATACATATTCATTACTAATTTATTATCTAACCCACTATAAGAATAGATCCCAACTTTGTAAAATTGTTTATCATTCTTGTTGCTTGAGAATTTCAAATATCAAACTACTAATTTGCAGCACATTCCCAAATATTTTCTTAATACTTCCTCCTGTAATGGTATCTTCTCATTTTTCCAGTTTTTAGCAAATACAGATCCTAGTTTCTGTGTTAATATCATTTACAATCAGATATTTCAAATTCTTGCTAGACCGTTAATCCAGGTTGTAAAATAACCAGGTTACAAATTCCAAGGCGAGACATAAATAGTGGGGCGAAAACAGAAAAAACCAGATAGTAATAATAAATTAAAAAGCAAAAAGGGGAAAGAAAAGAAAAAAGAGATTATTCACGGCTTCTGGTGATGCCTTAATCACAATCTTAAAACCAAATCTACAAATAATAAAAAATGCAGATGAGATTTTCACGTAAGAAAATCTAAGAAATATTTGCTAGCTGCTAACGCAATCTCTCTGCATCCAACACATATACTAGATAAATAAAAGTTTCACAGAACCACAACAAAATCCAGGGAGGACCATCTACCTATAGACCAGAACAAAAAGAGGAGGGAAGAAGGAGTGTGCGGGGAGCAGAGTCAAGCCTGCATCATCCTGGTAAATCCCAAAGGTAGCTGTCATGCCCCTGATGGGAGTCTCGCACTCTGAGGAAGAGGAGGAACAGCAGCACAGGGAGTGGGAGTGGTGGCTCAAGAAGGGAGTGGAGGAGGCTGGGAAAGGCGAGAGTCGGGCTGATACAGTCAGAGAGGATCCAGTTCCATCTTCTATCCATCCTAGGTCATGCAGGAACAGAAGGATCAGGAACAAGCGAGGTGCTACTCAAGAGGAGATGATGATACTCATGATCCTCCTTGTCGCTTGCAGCTGGGAGCTATGTGTATAAGTTTGTCAGCTACATAGTTAGAATTGCTGGAATCAATTAGTGTTTACCTTGAAAGAGGCTTATCCTTGTTGGCATTCTTCCATGGACTTTTCTCAGTTATTTGCCTGGAGTTTATGATTAGTTATCTTGGCTTTGCTTCATAATTCTCATCAATGTGGTTTTTTCTTGGTTTTCTGTTAGCTTCATTATTTACTTTTATGACTTTAAACTGTGTCTATAAGACAGTGGTTAGTTGAAGGTCTTCACAATTATAATATGTTTGGGTTGTGGGTATTTTTTGAGAGACGCTAGGGTACCAATTTTTGAACTCCAGCCTGCACCCGCTTCAACTTATATTTTGGCTTTTTGTGGGGTGACATGGATCAGCTCAGCAGCAAAGATTGCCGCGGCATGCTTAACCGAATGGCTCTGTTGACTGCCATAGGTGGCACAATGCAGAGCTGCAGGGCACGGCCAAGAAAAATGCGCGCTGGAATGACCAGAATAAGATGTGATGGGTTCGCGTGGCCCAATTACTCCAGCAGTTTTTGGGGCAATGCCAGCTTTACCATGTGACTGCGCTCCGCCTGAGGACTTTTCCCAGATGATCGGGGTAAGGTGGTTGGGCGTTTTTTGATAGTTCGTTGTCAGCGCCTCATGCAGCACGTTGGGTGATTGCGTCTGCTGACGCCAGCCCAAGCCCAGGTGTTGTGACAAAGTTACAAGCAAGCTGAGTTTACGCCGTCATTTTCCAGGGCATGGTTTGAGGATCCAGTTCGACGCCAAAACAGCACAACAGACATTTGAGAGTAGTTGAAGCAGGGGCATGGCTCACTCATGGATTATATCGCGTAGTTTTGCACGGTGGTTTGCTCACGGGATGTCAATGGAAGAGGCAGACAATTAGAGCAGTTCCAGGAGGGTGTCATCAGACTCTCTCGGATGATGTATCGGCGCACACTGAAATGCCCTTCGCACTCCTTTCAGGAGTTTCATCTGTATTTTGTGTCTTCGTTTGATGCTAGACTTCAGCAGGCGACGGGTGCAATGATGACAGAGAGCCATAGTCTTTTCCGCAAGATGCACACGCCTTGGTGGAGAGTGCCTTTGGAGGAACCATCGCAGTGGGGGCTGGCTGCCCGTGCCTGACTCAAGGTAGAAAAGAATAGATGTCGTTGTGATGGTGTTTTGTCTCCTATTGGTGGCAACGAGGCCCATATTTATGTGGGCCAAGTGTCCGGTTAAGACTCATCACAGAATGACACCTGTGGTGGCGGAAAATGAGCATGCACTTGGTCTATGGGGTCTGCAGGTTGGGGTGCTAAAGTCCATTAGCTCACCATCCATCCAACCTTCCGCCACCCTCGCACTTTTGGACAACTTCTAACATCTCCACCATAGTCGCCTATTGGTGAAAACATGCTTGTGCTGCGCAGCAGAGTGTGTTTCAATGGCGCTGGTCGGAGGAGTGGGGATCCCAGCTTTTGGGTCGACTCAGGGGCCACAGTCAATTTCACTGGATGCTCACCTTTATCAAGCAGTGGGTTCATTTCTCAGCACACAGGTATCTCCCTACCAGTAATTGATGGAGACGATTGATGGTCGGCCTCTTCGTTTGGGACCTGTGGTTGCTGCAACCAAACCCCTTTGCATGCATATTGGGAAGCATGTGGAGGAACTGTGTTTTACGCATTGCGAAGCAGTGCCTCATTTTCCGGGGTTTTGGAGTGTTACAGCAGCACACGATCCAAGATTGTCTGCGTCGCTGGAGCTGTGCGCATTGCTTGTGCTGCCTGGTTCAGGAGGGTGGCTACGCCCGTGGACCTGGATTTACCGTGTGGAGTTGGTGGAGCTGTTGCTGGATTGTTGTGGGGAGAAGGAGATGGATCAGTGCCCTCCATATAGGGCGTATGTCGACTTGACTTTGTTGCGCCGACTGCTAAATTAGTCAGTGGTCGGATATACGTTCTCGTGTTTGGAATTGGGAGTTTGGCCACTTTGTGGGATTTTTTGACAAGAACTCTGGAAAGGGTTTTTTCCAGCTTCTACCTCCGCATTTGGCCTACACCAGTGCTTTTTGTGAAAAGAAGAATCAGGGGGAGGCTCGTTTGTGTTGTGTGTACACAGAGTTTACATCGGCAATCAGTGAGGAACTCAGTACCACTTCCTTCATCCTGAACTGATTGAACAGCTTCGTCAAGCTAAGCGTTTACAAAGTATGGACTTGGAGCTGTCGGGTGTCTACAACTGTGTTTGCATTTGTGCAGGGGAGAGAAGTCGGAAAACCTAGCTTTCCGGACTAGGTTACGGGCGCATTTTTGAGTAATCACTTGTTGATGCCTTTGGATTAATCAATGCCCTCAAGCTGTGGTTCATGCATTTCATGCAGTGATGTGTTTCGTGAATTATGTTGGATTAAATTTCGTGGTCATTTATTTAGTATGCTTTTGATTTACTCGAGATGCCCTGCAGGAACATTTGGCAGCATTGCGGGTGGTGTTTGCAACATTGTTCATGAACTAACCACCTGTTTTGCTAAATATGAGAAGTGTCAGTTTGCACCAACACCGGATTGACTTCATGGACAGTCGGTATTTTCCACCTGCTCAGGGTAGAAATGGACCTGGAAAAAATTCAATGTGGTTGCAGGAGTGAGAAACGCTCCACAGCCAGGTTAGGATGTGGCAATGACTGTTGGGGTTTTGCGGAACTACTGACCGCAGTATTTATTCCCGTTTTGCTTGCACTTGACTGCTCCCCGCGTTCTAACTTCTGCTCAACGAAAGGTGGAGAAGTTCATTGGGGTGGTTGAGGAGCACGGTGCCTTTCGAGGCATCGGATGGGGGGGGGGGTACAGATTGTAACAGCATACTTCGGCAGACCGCTACCGCAAAAACTGCAGCGTTCAGGAGTGTCATGTCAATTTCTGCTCATTCACTCGAAACTGATAGGAAGGGACAGAGAGAATGAATGCTATTTTGGAGGCAATACCTCCGCTGTTTCAGCAATATCAACAAGACAATTGGGTGGAAGTGCTACTGGTTGGCAGAATTCGCTCAGTAATAACAATGGCTACCAGTGCATGCCACCTGTTGTGTCCCTTTCTTATTGCTAATTATGTTTCATCTATGCTTTTCCTTTAGCCCCATCTGATATCCCCCAGTTTTTGGGCAGTGGAATACATTGTTGCAGGAGTTAAAAAGGCCATGCACCTCATGGTCTGCGATCAACTAGAGAGAGACAAGGAAGACTATAAACACGGTTTGCAGACCACCAATCGTCGGCGATGTTCTCACCTTTAACGGTCAGCGATTGGGTTTGGCTCTCTAACTTCAATTTTTACCAACAATGTGACCATCGAAAAGCTTCAATCACATTACTTGGAACCTTTTTCCAGTTGAGGCGGTGATCAATCTTGTGCTTTCGTCTACCCTGCCCATGGCCCCATGGCATGATCATCCTATTAACTTTCATTGTTCCATTAGTCGCACGTGACCCGTTGCCGACGTTCATCCACATAGGAGCTGGCTCCACTCACAGCGTCGCCGCAAGTAGCAGCCCTCTGGGAAGAGAACGCAAGTGGAATAGGGCATTGCCAGATCTATAGAGAGGATTGCAGGGCTGATTTCCAGAGATTTGGTGGCAATGGACAAGGTATAAGACAAGGACTTTCAGCTGGGGTCAATGCCACTGATGGTCATTTGCTCATTTGGTCCAAGGACTTTCACGCTTGGTTTCCCTCAACATGCCTCGTTCCACCTGGTCCCAGGGGAGAGGGCCCTGACAAGGGGGAACTAACTGTCATGCTCTGGTTGAGTCCGACTCTGAGGAAGAGGAGAAAGTGAACAGGAAGTGGGAGTGTGGTTGCCAGAGTGGTGGAGGAAGGCTGGGGAAGGGCAGAGTCGCGGCTATCAGTCAGCAGGAGGATCCGAGCCCATCCCTAATTCCTCCACGGTTACAACAGGGAAGGAGCAGATCGGGAAAAGAGAGGTCTACTGCAAGAGGACATTACCATGATCCACCTCAGATGGCTTGCAGCTGGGAACTGAATGTATCATAAGTTTGTCAGCTACGATAGTTAGAATTGCTGGAGTCAATTAGTGTTTTACCTTGAACGAGGCTTCATCTTTGTTGGGCGTTCTTGCCCATGACTTTTCTCAGTTTTTGCCTGCGAGTTTATCGAGATTAGGTTATCTCGTTGCTCAGAACTCTCATCAATGTGTTTGTTTTGTGGTTTTCTGTTAAGGCTTTCCTTCTTGTACTTTTATGAACTTTAAACTGTGCTAATTCCTAATAAAACAGTGAAGTTAAGTTGAAGGCCTTACCGGACTTTAATATATGTTTTGGGTTTTGGGTTATTTTGAGAAACTACGGGTCATCACAGCTAGCACCCCCTAAAAGAGAAGACCCCTAGAAGCACATACACATGCCAACCCTTTCGCACTAAAAATCTAAATAGCTAAAAAGACACACCAAGCAGCACGGGGGGAGAATGATGTGAGCTTGTACTGACGAGATGAGCCAAATTGGTTCTGTTTCAAATCATGATGGCGCTGTTCTTTTTCACTGCTGACAGAGCGACCAAATCGAAGCTGCTGCTGAACCCAGTGGAGACTGTTTGGCCAGACAAATTACCCTCCCCCCCCATGCTACCAAAGTGGATTCCTGGGTGCTGCGCTGCAATGTAGAAACAGGAAATGGAGCAGTCAGCATGAGAGGAGCAGGAGGAGCAGGAAGAAGAGAAGGACAGCAGCCTCCTCCTTACCTCATGCCAGCTGCTCTATTGCCTGTTTCACCATTGCAGCACTGTGCCACAGAGCTTTCCCCACCCACCACTGCCCAGATTCCCTTGCTTCTCCCAAGGATTTCTTTCCCTACCTGATTTGAGGCTCTTTCATGTTTCTTGCCATCGTGTGCAGGGAAAGAAAGGCTGTGTTGGAGCTAGAAAAAATTCACTCAATTCCAACTTTGTGTGATCTTTTTCTTTCATGAGAAGTTGGAATTGATTGACTAAATTTTTTTTTTAGCCCCACACAAGCTTTCTTTCCCTCAACATGATGGCAAGAAATGCGAAGCAGCCTCAAATCAGGCAGGCAAAAAAAATCACTGGGGAATTTGTTCTCCCGGCCAGCTCAGCCATGCAGCTTCCTGGCCAGGGGGAGGAGAACCTTCTGCCAGATAGTACAGCCATGGCCATGTGGCTTCTTCCCAGCCAATGGGAGGAGAACCTTCTCCCAGCCAGCACAGCCATGGCCATGAGGTTTCTTTCTGGCCAAGGGGAGGCAAATGTGCAAGCCAGGCAAGCCTGGGAACAGTGGGGGGACAGCACAATGACCTAGGCTGGCCTGTGAGTTGACTTAACTGGGGCTTGCTTGCGGACTCACTCATCCAGGGAGATCAGGGCCATGGAAGAAGGGCAGGCAGCAATGGCGGGCAAAGGCAGGTTAGCAATGGTGGGCAAGTTGAGAAGTTACATGGTGGGGCGAGTGGGGTAGGGTGGGCAGGGAGGAGAGGGGCCAGCCAGTGGCATGATTTGCCAGTTCTCCGAACTGCGCAGAATTGTAGCAACTGGTTCTATAGAACTGGTTAGAACCAGTAGAATCCCACCCCTGCCCTCAAGTACCTTAGTATGTCATTTTTAAAACCTTTATTCGCTTTCAAGACTGCATGTTAATATCTATATGATGGATCTATCACTATCCTCACTACCACAATGGTCCCCAAATACATGTAAGGAAATAAAAAATATCATCAACTAGTTCAAGTATGCTAAAAGTCCTCAGAGTGATTGTATTCTTCCTTTGATAATCAAATCTAACTCAAATTGGTAGGTTCCTGCACTGGCATCTTGATTTTCATATGTCAACCACACAAAGATCTGCGGGGAGGAACCATAATTATCCCCCTATATCAGGGGTCTGCACCATTAAACACACAAAGAGCCATTTGAATCCGTTTCCCACAGAAAACACTGAGAGCAACAAAACCTGGGTGGGCATGGCCAACTCACTATCACTCCCACCCAGTCACATGACCACCCCCTTCCATGCCCAGGTTTCATAGCTCTCAGTGTTTTCTGTGGGAAATGGGTCTCTCTCTCCCTCCCATTTCTGTTTTTCTCTTTTTCATCTCCCTCCCTCTTTCTTTCTCTCCTTTCTTTCCTTCCTTCCCTTTTTCTTTTTCTTTCTTTCTCATTGAATACAATAGCAAATCCAAAATAAAGTTATTAATTATGGGAAATTGCTTCTCTGTAATCTTTTCATAGTGAACTCTTAAGTTGATAAAAGCTGGCAAGTTTGTACTAACAGTCGTAGCATATATATTTTGATTTCTTTTCAGTTTGACAATGTAATACATTATCCAAAATTATAAATAATCTTATTTTCAGATGCATTTTTGCCATCTCTGTTATTACTTTAAAAAAAATCAGACTTGCTTCCAATTTGTGCCTTTTGGCAAACTGCAGTTTACTTGGCAAGAGATCTAGCTTGCCATTGCTTTCGTCATAGGTCTGAGAGAGTTCTTTCTTTCTCTTTTTTTCTCTTCCTTCCTTCCTCTTCCTTTCTCTTCCCTTCTCTCTCTCATTTGTTTCTCTTTTTTCTCTCTCATTCTCTCTCTCCAGCTCTCTTTCATTTCTCTTCATCTCTCTCTCCCCTTCTCTCTATGATTTCTCTTTTTCCTCACTCTCTTTCTATCATTTAATTATTTCTCTCTCTTTTTCTCCCCTTTTTTCCCTCTCATCTTTTTCTTGTACACATGTGCATGCTCCCTCCTGGGCCAGGATCACAGTGGCAGCAGGGACTGTGATTCTTCCCAGTGCTCTACAGTGCAGGAGAGCCGCATTGCGCATGTGCTGTCCCAGCCAGTCTATGGGAATTAGATAGTTACTTAAGGCCCAGTCCCACTGGCTGATGGACACAAAATGTATGCATAAAGGACACAGTGGACGAGCAAAATTTTGGGGGTGGCTCCATCCATTGTCATCCGCTCCAAAAAGTGGTGTAAATTTGCATAAACAGAACGGAAAAGAACGGATGTGGGTAGTATGTAGCGGGGATGTTAAATGGATGTTCATCGGAAGCCTAGCGGATGAAAGCAGATGGAAGGGATGACACCTCTGAAGGGGTTACAGGGGATAATTGCAAAGTGGACGCATAGTGGNTGGATAGAGCATATGAAACACGTATGCAATGAGTACACAATGGATGCATAGCGTTTTCCAATGGATGGCAAGCTTTTCTTAATGTTTTACATCCTCTTTGCATCCATAAGTGCAGTGGGACTGGGCCTTTAGGAATTATGAGTTGTCCCCTTAAGGGAATGCATCATGGTAAACGTAGTTAAAGGTATCCTGGGAAATATAGTTCATGTCATGTGGCCACATCTGTAATCCTGATTGGTCACACTTTGACCTCGATGAGTTGGGGGAGTTTTCCTCATACTTTGTCTGAATTCTCTAACTCATGGAAGCTGTTTTCTATTGCTACAAGATGGGTCAGGAGATAACCATCTTTTACTACAAGGTAGATATACAAAGGATTAGTCATTAAAGAAGAACTTTGTCACAAACATGAGTTATGAGGATATTTGATGAACCAATAAATGTAATTTGTTATGGACATCTTGTTGAGTTATCTATCTGCATCTGTACAGCTTCAAATCCATCTCTGTGCAGAAAGCAGAAAAGCGTAGGAGAGCTGGAACTTTTCCCTCCCTGCATCTGGCAATGGCTGCTGCTGCTTTTCCCCATTCCTCTTCTTCCTGAGCTGACATGAAGGGGAACGCAGCTAGCACTCAGCCTGCAAAGGGCACAGAATCGCTAAAAGCAGCCAGTCACGGACAGTGTGGATAAAATGCTAGGGGCTCTTCAGCCACATGGCTCTGTGGAGAGACTCATGCCTTCTTGGGGTGGAGAGCAGATAATGTGATTGGGTCAGCAGGGAGCTGCAGGAGAGGGGTCAAAGAGCTGCATGCGGTTCTCAGGCTGCAGGTTGCCAACACCCACCCTATATAAGAAAGTGACAGGAATACTAATTCAGATAATTATAGACCAATTAGTGTATTAAATATCATTAGCAAATGGTATGCTACGTAGTTATTTACCAAACTCCAAACCTGAGTAACAGGTAGTAAACATGGCAACGACAACTACAACAGTAAAAACAGGAAATAAAGGAACAGCAACATTATCCTCTGTATCAGAACAGAGGTCCTTGGATGCGATGTTTGTAGCAGAAAAGCCAGGCTTTGCTCTAAAACTACAGATGGTACAGACAACTTTAACCATGATGCAAGAGATGATGGTGAGGACCAAGGAATTGATAATGAGAAATCATGAGGATTTGAAAATAGAAATGAAGAGTGAAATAGGTGGAGTGAAAAATGATATACAGAAATTGGACAACAAAATTGGAAAGATGCAAGAGGTGATGACAAAGAATAAACAGAAGCTAATATCAATGGAGGCAAGGACCTGGTGAGGAAAAAACCTAGCTGAATTGGAACAGAATTGGAAAGTATTATATTGTGAATTCCAGGATTCGGTGGTTCATATGGGATTAGAAAAAGCAGCATTTTCTCTCAGATTTCAAAATGTCATTGAAGATAGGAAAATTTATGATCAAAAATGACAGATTTGATAGCAGTGGCTTTTCAGAAAAACAAAACAAGAGGTTTGGAATGACATCAATGAGGTCTACAGAGTGTATACACACTATGCACGTAGACATAAACTACCTCAGGAGATCCATATTCGCTTTGCAAGAAAGACAACGCAAAACCTGCTATATGGGAAGACCAGAGATGAGCCACTAGTACATAAAGGACATGAAGTAGTGACTTTGAAACAAATACCTAGGAGAGACAGAGAACAAAGAAGAAACTATTAGTTCCTATCATCTCAACTGATTAAGAATGGAACAGGCTCACACTGGAGAGACTCTTAATATCCTGGCAAGACAAGAAATATAAGATTGACTCACTAGACAAAGCGCAGGAATTTTGTGACTGATATTTAGGATCCAAAGAAGAACAGGAAAATAGGGAGGAGCTAGACAAGAACAAGCCCCTGAAGAGAAAGAAACAGAACAGGAACTAGAAAGCCAGAACACTAGAGAAGAAGAAGGCGACAACAGACCCAGAAGATAACCAAGAACAAGAAATGAGACAAGAACCATTATATACAAGCAATAATATAGATAAAGAAACCACCCTATTGTCAATTAATATAAATGGCTTAAATTTACCACCAAAAAGAAAGCAGACATTTGAAAAATTTAAGAAGCAAAATGCAGATATTATATGTATGCAAGAATATCCATATCCCAGAGAATCAGGTAGATATTTAAAAATCCCCTAATTTGGGTAAAATGTATTGGACTTTGACAAATCAGAAAAAAGGGGGCATTGTGGTATACATAAAAGATTGGTTGCACCCGTGGCAGATATATAAGGACGAGGAAGGGAGAATGTAATTCATAGAAATTGCTTTAAATCAGAAAAAGATTTTGTTAATGACAATATATGCCCCAAATACAAATCAAAAAGACTTCTATTCCAAGCTTCATCAAAAGATATTAGAAATTGAACAGCCAAATATGTCTATAGAAGGAGATTACAATGCAATCCCAGATATGGAGAAAGACTACAAGAGCAGTAAAAAGAATAAAATAAAGAGGTAAACACTCCCGTCTACCTTCAATAGGATGGTGACAGAATTGAATTTGAAATATGCTTTGAGAGAATTGAACCCTACCAAAAGACAGTTAACTTTCTTTTCCAATTCACATCACTCGTGGTCAAGTATAGATCTAATATGGATGGATTTGGGATTAATGGAGAACATAGAAAAGATAGAGATTTTACCAAACAATGGACTGACTACAACCCGATTAAAATTATTTAGTTTAGTTTAGTTTACTTTTATTGGCACCTCGTATAATGAAATCAAACACCATCTTCAGTGCACATCATGACCATGACTATGACCATGAAAATAAACACAAACACACATCCTTCACTCTTCACACATTGAACCGAAAATCCCAGACACCATACCAAGACTGCACTATACAGCAGAATTCAAAAGAGCTCCTGCCCTGGGATGGAAGCTGCCTATTTGTCCTTGTTTTTATTATTCTGTACCATCTGCCATATGGTAATAGTTCAAAAAAAAGGAGTTCCAGGATGAGATGGATCTTTGAGAATGTTTTGAAATTCTTTACAGGCGGGAGCTATAAACTCTTCCAAAGAGGGAGAGGGCAACCAATGATCTGGGCAATTACATTATCCCTCGGAGTGCTTTCCTATCTGCAATTGGCAAACCATACAGAGGTGCAGTATGTTAAAATGCTCTCTATGATGCAGCAGTTAAAGGTCACCAGCAGTTTTTCATTTAGGTTGTTTTCTGAAAAGTCTCAGGTAGTATAATCTCTTGCTGGGCCCTTTTGACCAGGGCTGCAATGTGGGCACTCCAGGTCAGGTCCTCTTTTAGGGTAACAACCAGAAACTTAAACTGGCCACTTGCTCCACTCGGTCTCCATTGATAAGCAAGCTGGATGTCTGATCTGTTTCTTCTATAATCCACTATAAGCTCCTTGGTCTTATTGTGTTGAGAGCCAAGTTATTGTCTCCACACCACGCAAACAACTGGTCCACCTTATCTCAGTAGGCAGACTCATCCCCCACTGGAGATAAGTCCCAGCACTGTTGTATCATCTGCAAATTTAGCAATAGTATTCTAGCATGAGTGGGAATGCAGTCATGCACATAAGGGTATAGAGTAAGGGATTCAACATGCACCCTGTGTTGGGGCTGAAGAGGTATGATGACCTAATCTGACCCTCCATAAATCCAAAGGCAGATTAAATTAGAAAGCCAAGTCCAGATTTTAGACCACTCGTCTACGTGGAAAATTGTATTAAACGCGGAACTAAAATTCACAAAAAGCATCCTCACATACCCCCCCCCCTGCTGTTCTAGATGAGTCAGAGCAGTGTAAAGAATGATGGCTATCCTCCTCTGTAAATCTATTTTTTCTGTATGCAAACTGGTATTTATCAAATGTATGCAAGAAGACCAGAAATGATTTGTCTGCAGACCAATTTCTCAAAGCACTTCATAATGATAGGAGTAAATGCCACTGGTCTGTAATCATTGAGGTTTTTGATAGGGAGCTTCTTTGGCAGTGGAACAATGGTGGAAGTCTTTATACAAGATGGAATGGTGGACTGGGATAAAGACCGATTGAAAATCCTGATAAAGACTCCAGCCAACTGATCAGCACAGTCTTTAAGCACTCAGCCAGAGATACTGTCAGGACCGGCAGGCTTTCTAGGGTCCACAGCCCTCAGAATGCTCCTCACCTACTGTTCCTCCATAATGAGGTGGGGGCTACAATTGGCTGGTGGTTATATTTTATCTGTCTCTGATGTCTCTACTTCAAAGTGAGCAAAGAAATGATTCAGTTCCTCTGTCAATGAATCATCCTTTTCAGCAGGGATGACATTGGTCAGTTGATGGTTTGTAATTTGTTGAATCCCTCACAACACCTGCCTCATGTTATAAAAAATATCCTCAATCTTCCTCCTATAATCAGTCTTGGCCTTCTGAATACCTTTCTTCAGATTAGCTCTGGCAACACTGTATCTTGCCCCATTACCGGGCCTAAAAGTCTTGGTCCTGTCAGGCAAGAGGCACTGGATTTCCTTGGTCATCCAGGGTTTCTGATAGGTGGGACATAGACTGCAGTAATCAAAACCATGCTGAATTCCCATGGAAAATATATGGGTCTACATTTAAGAGTCATACACTCCAGATCCATGGAGCAGTTAAATAGAGAGGAAAGAGGAGGAAGGTAGCCACTTAATAAAAATGTATTAAGGGATAAAGAATATATTAATATGATAGAAAAAGAATTAAAAATATTTTTTGAAATCAATCAGTGAGAACACACATCCTTTAGAATTTATGGGATACAACAAAGGGATGTATGGGATACCTATCTATGTAAGGGGTTTAACTATTGCCTATGATATAAAAAGGAACAAAGAAAAAAGATGACAACAGAAAGACTGGCGGGAGAAATTGAAAAACAAAGAAACTATTTATTTTATTTATTTGTCAAGCAAGTATAAGATAAGTGGTATAAGTTTAAACATGGTTATGAATACATGAAATGGATACAAATAAAAAAGAAACAATAGGACAGGGACGGTAGGCACATTTGTGTGCTTATGCACACCCCCTACAGACCTCTTAGGAAAGGGTAGACAGTTTAAGGTTAAAGTTTTGGGGATTTGGGGAAGAAACCACTGAATCAGATAGAGCAGGAGTCACCAACCTTTTGGACCTCATAATTTTAAATCCCAAGACCACAAATTGGTTCTGTGGGCATGGCCTGATTTATGGGTGTGGCTTGGTGGTCATGTGACTGGCTGGGCATGGCTTGTATGTAAATATTATATTTATATAAATATTTATTTATTTATTTAAAAAGAGCAACTTTTACCCAAAATCAGGCAAAGCAGGCAGGCAGATTGAGTTGCTCACAGAATCATTCAGTGATGTATCTATCTGCCATCAGCTAGCTTAGTCTGTCACATAAAATTTGCTTGCCTTGAGTCTGCACTGAATAATGGAAGTTTCAGTCTTAAGGGAGGTTCAGCTGTGCTTAAAAGCAGAGCCGAAGGTCTAAAGACTAGCTAGAAAGCAAGAAATCCAACAATTTCCTGCTTTCTAGCTAATCTAAATCTCCAGGCACAGCAGAACAGCTGATGGTCAAATAAAGGAAAAATAGCAATTTAGCAGGCAAATTTGCCGGATAAGGAATGAGTAGGCAGGGGGTTCACTGCGGGCCAAGTGGGCAGCAGCCTGGATTAATTGCTGTGTTTCTGCACAGCCTGGATTAATTGGTTTGGGGGGTGCTCTGGGGATGAAATTTCTCTGCGGCTCACCAAAATTTTCTCGCGACTGACCAGTTGGCAACCACTGAGGTAGAGTATTCCAAACATTGACCACTCTGTTGCTGAAGTCATATTTCCTGCAATCAAGTTTGGTGCGGTTTACCTCTAGTTTGTATCTATTGTGTGCTCTTGTATTGTTGTGGTTGAAGCTGAAGTATTAACTGACAGGTAGGACATTGTAGTAGATAATTTTATGTAATTTTAGATCGGACTGAAGGTGGCATACATCTAGGTTGTCTGGGTCCAAAATTTCAAGTCTGGTGGCATACGTCTAGGTTGTCTAGGTCCAAAATTTCAAGTCTGGTGGCATAAAGTATTCTACTACGAGTAGAGGAGTGGAAAATTCTTCTCGTGAAATATTT
>BHFT01077345.1:0-15273 GCA_004320025.1 Laticauda laticaudata
ATCCCAATGGGTCATTCGTCTGATATATAGACCAAGATACCTGTCTCTCATCCTCTTATACAGGCAACAGTCAAATCGGATGTGAGCCAGGTCCTCTACCTCTGCTGCTCCGTAAACACAGAGACGGTCATTGTATGGTATTGCATGAAATCTCCCATGTCTAACCATTGTGTCAAGCTGTTCAAATCTCGCTCTCGTGAATATCTCCTTTTATAGAGTTCTTTTTTTAGAGAAAGAAAGAGAGGCTGCTAGCCTCTCTCTCTTTTCCTGGAATAACCTGAATAGAGCATTACTCATGGCCGACGAATTATTAGCCCATGATCAAAACAAGGTTTCCAAGGAGCAGAATGCTATTAAAATGGAAACTACTGCCAGTGTAATTTTGTTACAGAGGATGGTTGCAGTTAAAAGCCTTTTAGGAGTAGGACTGTTTACATCCTTTCTCTTGATGAGAATATTTTCAGATATCATGTGATGTGCAAATGGCTGCTTCTAATGGGTTGGATCTTGACGTCAAGCCATTTCATAAGTGCCATCTTTGAGGTGCTGAACGGTGACAGCACTTTTTAATTGTACCTCTGTATTCATAGGCTCCTTGTGCTGGAGAACTATGGATAGAAAGAAATATGAAGGAACACATTTACTGAATATGTCTAATATCAGATCAATAAACTGCATATTGAAACAAAAAAGAACCACTCAAGCAAATATGAAAGCCTGATCTTAATGCAACTTATTGCATTTGGGAAAAATAATATTAATAAAAAAGCAGCAATCTTGCCTCTTAAACAAGGTGCTCACCAGTTTATTTCATTCTTCCTGAAAGATATAGTTTCTCCTTAAGCCATGCAATGTTCTCAGCCTACAAATCAAGGCAATCAAAGGGGGGGGGCAAGATAAATCAAAATCAAGATGTGCCCATAACCATGCAATTGTAACTTATTTCTTTTTTAACATATATGACATACTTAGTCACGTCCCCACCCCGATGTTTTTGACACCCCTCCCCCTCTTACAAACCTCTGCATTTGAACTACTGTCTATTTCCACTCTTTCCACAGTCTCCTCCTTTTCAAGAATTTATGTGTTGAGACTTTTTGAAAAAAATTGAATCATCCTTTGCCTGAGGATGTCTTTTGTTCTTGGGACATTTTCTTTTTCTTCAAGGAATGCTGCTGCCAGTGCTTTGTTCCTAGGAAGGTAACATTTTGATTTCAGTGCACCAGCAGTGGTGGTGTCAGGACCTGTATGATCCAAGACTAAACAAAATTGTTGAGACAGGGCCCTTGTATTCAGCAGGTTAAAAGAGCAGAAAGCAAAAGATTGGATCAAAGGTAAGCAGTTTACACCACACAAAAGCTCTTCTTTCCTATGTAGAGACACCAAAGCTGTCTAATTTAAACTGAGCTGGATTCTTACTGCTTTCTTGAGTTACCCAAACCCTCTTCTCCTACTGTAATGAGAGAGGGTCTGTTGTGGTCTTGAGCAGCAAACCTTGTCAGATAGTCCTTGCCTCTTAAGCTACCTTAGTCTTGGCTTTGCTGCTACACTGCTTGACCATTCCTTGGACAAATTAGTTCTTAAGCATAGCTTAAGGATGATAGCTATTTTGACTTTTCTCATCTGTCTGTTGCAACTTCTTTCTATGTCTTAGCAGTTGGGCTGGCTTGCTAGGCAGCATGTCTCCCACTGTATTCTTCACCAAGCAGCCATTGAGGTTCTACTTCAAATGACCAATTTTTCAAAGATTGTGCAATAGTGATCAGCAGGGATATTAATTATTCTGACATCTGCAGGGAATTTAATTCTGCCAAGTGTCCGATGTTTCAACAAATTCTTGTCTACTCTCACTCACAACTTCTGTGGGATCTGGTATTCTGAATTTAATCCTTTCCAAGGAATATTTTGTTGAAAAAGTGAAAATAATGTATTCCTTGGGAAAAAGTTATTGTATTATCCTTGAATTTGTAATATCCAGAAGAGGAGGAACAATCAGACTTGCATACTGGACTTCAGAAGAGATTTTCATGAACTCCATGTGAAAATAAATTGGATCCAATGATTTGGAATCTTGAAGGATAGGAAAGATTATAAAGTAGGCACAACCACAAACAATTGTCATGAAAAAGGAAATCTGAGAAATCTAATGAGACTGGTGTGTACAGATGAACATTCATCTAAAATACTGATGTTTGAAAAAGGACATGGAAGACTATCATAACCAAAGAAGAATACAAAATAATCTTCAAAAACTTCAAAGATTCCACCAGAAAAGGTAAACCTCAGGATGAATCGAAGTCTGAGACATAGTATCAAAAATAACAAAAAAAAATGTTGTATTGATATATTGAAACAAAAGGAAAGCCAAAAGAAATGTAATCCATTGTAGAAGAAGGTGGTAAAACAGCAAAGGATGATGGTGAAAAGGCAAGTTATCTCCTTGTTAGGTCCTATTTTACATCAGAAAGGAAATGGAAACCTGACTAATCATTGTTGTGCAACTTGGGAAAGGAGAGAAATGCCACTTACAATAAAAGAGAATTAAGAAAGAATTTAACTAATTAAATAAATCCAGATCTTCAAAGTTAGATGGATTGTATCCCAGGATACTGAAAGATCTACCACAGATGATCCCAGAACTATTCCCAGAATTCCTGAAGAACTCCTGCAAGACTGATGAGATCCCCAAAATATTGGACACAAATAAATACTACTGGTATTTCTGTCTTCAGATTCAGAGGAAAAACAGCATATCTGAGAAACTACGATTACCATGATGTCTATATCAGTGGTGGGATTCAAAACTTTTACCACTGGTTCGGTGGGCATGGCTTGGTGGGTGCACATACTTTGCATGCATGCGTGCACCAAATGCACACTTTCCGCAGGCACAGAGGTGTTAGCGCAGGCGTAGAGGTGTTCCAACTCACCTCCTGCAAGCCTGCACTCTCCCGGTCGCTTCTGCTGTGCCACGCAAAGCAGCTGCACTTCAAAAGCAGAAGATAAAGGTGAGTATGGGAGCCCAGGTGGACGGGTGGGCCCAACAGCAGAGCGGTGGAGAGAACCAGTTCAGTCTCCGCTGTTCAACACTGCTACCGGCTTGGCAGAACTGGGCTGAATTGGTAGAATACTACCACTGGTCTATATTGAGAAACATCATCAGCATGTTTGTGAATACTCAGATAGGCATGCTACAGTTAATACTGTGTTTCTCCAACAATACGGCCTCCACCAATAGGAAGGCCCAGCATGATTTCTAGGCATGAGGTGAAATTAGGTGATAATTAAGCCCCACCCCCCAAATCTAGGCCTACTTAAACCATGTGTTTTCCCTGCCATTCTCACATCATTCTTTAGCACTACACGAGGTGAAGAGAATGGGGGAGGGTGGGGGGGATGGAGAAAAGTTGCCTTTAGGAGTGCCCTGCAGGTAGCTAGCTAGAATGCCCCGATAACCTATAGAAAGCTCCTGAAGGCAAGAATCCAGCCGCTCAGGTGTGGCATGGCTACCCTGTCCCTTGCCTTTAGGCAGTCTCTTTCAGGCGATGGAGCTCTCCAAGTGCAGTCACCAGCCATTGATCGGCCGAGAGAAGCGCCTCGGGGCAAACACACACACACAGTCCCCTCTCCCAAGGCCGCATCTACTGCCAGTTGAAGTGGCTGTTGAACTGCATTTGGGAGCTTCCATCACCCAAAGAGACTGCCTCTAAAGGCAAGGGACACGGCAGTCACACTCACCCTGAAGCGGCTGGGGACTCTGCTTCAAGGAGTTTTGTCTCCAATAGAGCGGCTCGCGCACAGGTATGTGTGTATGGACCGTTCTAGGGGGGAGGAAATTAAGTCACAAGACAGCCTAGCCGTTTTTTCAGGGGTCAAAAAAAAATAAGGCCCGGCCTTATTTTGTGAGAAACACAGTAAGAGTCAACATGGATTTGTAGAAATACATTATGCTAAACTAGTTTTATTGTTTCTTTGACAGTTATTAATGAAAAGAATGCCATGGACATAGTGTATCTGGACCTCAGCAAAACTTTCAACATAATACTTCATAATATTCTCCTTCATAGAATGGTAGAATACAGCTCCAATTTAACTTGAAAGTAAATAATTGGTGGAACGCCACATGGCTCTGTCCTAGGCCTTGTAGTGCTCAGCATATTTATAATCAATGCCTTTGATGAAGGAATATTTATGGAGTTTGCAAATGAAATGAAGTTGTCAGTATGGAACAGGCTGTCACAAAATATAATGAATCCTTCTTCACTACTTGATCCATTATGTGATTTTTAACTCCTAGTGATCACAGGAGTTTTCTCCATGGTGAACTATCCCTAACCTTATCCTTCAGATCTTCCAACAGTGCACTCGTTGTCACTGTAAATGAGTCCATCCATCTTGCTCTTCTCTTTCATTCCACCTTTCCCAGCATTAGGGACTTCACTAGAACAAGGGTCTCCAACCTTGGCAACTTTAAGACTTGTGGACTTCAACTCCCAAAATTAACTCTGTTGCCAAGAGTTAAGTTGCCAAGGTTGGAGACCCCTGCACTGGAGGACTTCTTCACCAAAGGTCTCCTTCACTCCTCATCTACTCCTTCAGTAGTAGATCCTGCACATTATAGTGGATTGGACTATAGGTGTGGCTAAAAAAATGATTGTTTTGCTGTAACCCATATTCCTGTACATTCTGATTTCTTCTTGGAATTATTTATAAAGCTACAGCCACAAAAATAGATTGCAGGTGGGACAATGCTGCAAGAAGGAATGCTTCTATTCAGGACTCCAGTATCTCTTTCATTCCACAACCTCTTTCCCAAAGGTTAACCAATATTCCACACACATAATGTCGGAAGTATTTTTCCTCAGATTCTCCTAAACTAAAGCATGATTGTTGCCAATCCTACCAACATCAAACTACAGTTTTTGTACTGCTTTAATTGGACCTTTCTCACTTCCCCTTCTGGAAATGTTTAAAAATAGAAAATGATTTCTTCTAACTATGCAATGATCCTATTACCTTTATTCTACCCTTTTTATAAGCAATGATAATAGAAAGCCCCAGGTGAATTGTGAAAAGGGACTTTTTTTTATCTTGTGCCCTTGAGTGATGCAGATCCAAATTTTTGCCATTCAGGAAATATATGCCCATTTATTTCAGATTCATAATAATATTTATTCATTGCTAAGGACTCAGGTATATGTGTATGCATATGTATTAACACACACACGTGTATAAGTGTGATACACACACACACACACATTTTATGTCATTAACTGTCATTTGCTTGTGCTGCCCAGCCATTGCCTTCTAAGTACTTGATAGGCTGGTAATAAATCAGCAAATCCCTTTTTCCCAGGCTTCAACCACTTCTTTGGCTGTTTTGGTACCTGGTCATCCAACAATCTTAGTCACTGCAAAGTTGAATGTGTGTGCTTATTTATGTGTGCAGTATGAGGCAACCAATGGATTCAGGTCTCCTCACCTGACTTTGTGTTCCTGCAACCTGGTGGTTAGCTTCCTTCCTGTCTGTCCTACATAGTCACAGGGGAAACCCATGCAGGGGTATGGGTTAGATGACACTGGAAGTATCTCCCATCTCCAAGCAATCTTTACAAAGCATAATTTGTCCTTGCATTGTAGCCTCTGGGTGGTGCACAATGCCCATTTGCAGATCTTGGAAACTATATTTTACAGCTTCCTAAATGTTTTTGATGAATGTCAGGGTGCGCCATATGGTTGGTCTTGTACTTTGTTTCTTCCTTTCTCTCCCCACTTTGTTGCACAGATGTGAAAAATGATTGTGAGTACTCATTCTGCTTGTTCATGTAGGTACTTGCTGCCAGCTGTTTGGCTTGCTGGGTACTACAGAGGGTTCTCACCCTACCATACAGTGTTCTGGTGCAACTCTTTTTATGTGACAGTGGATGGTTACTGTTGAAATTCAGAATGCATGGGGTGTTGGTGGCCTTGCGATAAATTATGATTTCTAGATTTCCATCCTCTTGTCTGTTGAAAGTCCTCCTAAAAATGTTAATTGTCCAGCTGTTTCTTCCTCTACTGTAAACTGTATGTGGAGGAAGATGGAGTTCGGTATGGTATGAATCTTTAAGTGCACTCTAGATTCTTTATCAGTAGAAAAGAAGGAAAAGGCAAAACAGCGAGTAGGCTGCTGTCAAAATAAAATGGGAAGTTTGATATTCTCTGTTCATAAGGAGTACAATTATTATAGAATGGTAAAAAGGAACAAATCAAAATTATTTCAGCCTTGAAGGTATCAGTATATTGCATCTAGCTCCTATGTGGCAAGATGCAGCCACCATTTCTAGATAGACGATCCTAACTTGCACAGATGTGTATGACTGTGGTTGAAACAAACTGGACATTGGCTGTGCTGTCTGCACCATTTCCAAAGAATGATGCATATGGCACCAGTTTAATTAAGACTGTTAACCTAGTCTCTATCTCCTCCTCCTCTTCCTCCTCCTCTTCCTCCTCTTCATATTCCCGCAAGTACAGGGTCCCTTTAATTTACAACTCTCATCCCTTAAATAATTCAGGGTAGAATCTCTTATCTCCTCTGCCTTACTAAAAACATTATGCAAAAATTGTGGTTGACTAAAGCCATGATGAGTGGTGAAGGTCAGAATCTAAAGGTCCATCCAATGATAATCTAATGATAGGAAATTGTGACTTGGAATGAAACATAAGCTAAATGTAATAAGCATGATCTGACAACTGAAAGACAGAAAAATATATTTATGCAGCTATTAAATTACATTAAAATAAGGATATATATGAAGGTAGGTGATCAAATCAAGAGTAGAAATGATGACTGCACACAAATATAAAAGGTTTTATATAATTATGAATTATTGATTGATGGTGTGCCATATTTACTTTTAAGAATCAAATTGCCCTTGCATCTCTAGGTGCATAAAAATAACAGAGAACGTGTTTCTCCAGTGCTCACACTACACTTGCACTGGTATCAATTTTTATATTAGCAGCAGCTAGGACAATTTTCCTTCATGCTGTTGGGTTCAGATACTAAATCTGCTCCAGCATACAATGTTGCCAGGTTCTCTGCAACAGCACTCAACATTCTCAGATGATAACTTCTGGCTTGTATTTCATGGTCAACATTATAAACGAAAGTCAATGGGCACTTAATATATACTATATTAAGGTACTCTGTAACCTAATAGATATAGTCTTTCACATGCTAATGTTTTATGATTCCCAGTATCTTTCCCACATTCCTACCACTCCAGTTTTAAAATCATGCTTAAAAGCCGTCTCACTTCACAACGGATGCAAGAGGATGGTAAAACGACAAAAAGCAGTTGCCATCCATTGTTAACCGACTGTACTCATGCTCGTTTTGGCTTCTCTTCTATCGTCGCATCCGTTTATTGACGTATTCATCTGCTCAGAATTTCTGAGTGCCAAAAACTTTGCATGAATGTATCCAATTTCGTGCCGTTCTGCATCCCGCTACGCCATTTGTACGCATCCGTTCGATGACATCTGTTACGCCATCCGCTAATATTCCGCTAGGCCAGCATTCCGCTCTCGACAACTCGCATCACTTGACACAGGGAGGAAGCGGAACGGCCACGGAATGGATGCAGAACGGATGCCTAGCGGACTGCAGCCGGAAACAATAGCATTTAGAAAATCGGAAAAAGTTCGCAGAGGACCTATCTCGGATCATTAAATGTTAGAAGGATGCACTAGAGGATGCAAGGACACCTATAACTGCCAGTAGAAAGCGGGAGCACACAAATGGATTCACTTTCAAGACAGAACCTCTGCGATTCATCTCGCCTCCTCTTCCACAGCATCAGTATGTCCACGTGTAGTAACACATCCCTTTCTGGCAGCACCTCTCTCTGCACAGCCATCACAGCTCTGTGAATCTACTATGGAAGAAAAAAGGGCAAGCCAGAAAGTGTCTCGGTACGAAGATTGGTTCGCCAGAAGAGCAGACGCGACGCGACTGTCAACAAGCTGTGGTGGACGCAGGACGAAACACCGGCATCCAAATTCAATAGAATGCCTCCAGCAATGTTTGACAAGATTGTGCAGGGCTGACACCCGGGTGACAAGGCAACATCAACTTCCGGCAGCCTGAACTGGGCTCAAGTGTGCACTGAACTCTCGCGCACCTGGACTCAGGACAACTACAGGAGCGATGCAGTACGCTGAGGTCCAAACACACACGCATTGTGGTCAGAGAAGTGGTTGCAGGCCATCACTCAAAGAATACAAGGAGAGATCTCCAGTTGCCCTCCCTGAAAGAAGGATGAAAGAAAGTTGCAGAGCAGTGGTATCTTAGAAGTGGAACTTTCCCAACCGTTGAGCCATCGATGGCAAGCAACGTGGCTGCAAAGCTTCAGCAACATCAGGGTCCACTATTTCAAACTACAAGGCGTTTTTCAGATCATCCTCTTCCATGGTGATGCTACTACAAGTTCATGTACGATCGATGTTCGCAAAGCTCAATCTTCGGATTGACCTCGGTATACAACACCAGTCAACCAACGGAGCTGGAAGCAACCTCATGTGTGCGTTCCCAGATCGAACCCTGCCCACGACACACAAGATGTGCCCTACTTCACTCACTGGGGGATGACGCCTTCTCCCTCACAATCTACCTTGAAAGGTCCTACACTTCCAGATGCCTCACCCGTAAGAGAGGTTCTTCAACTAAAAGCTGTCAGGCAAAGCGGGTGGTGGAGAAACGCCTTGGCCAACAGGCTTTCAGGTCATTCTCAGCCACCAGCCAGCATGACAGAGACCGTGAGGAGGATATGAAGCTTGCTGCAGTCCTGCACAATTCATGTGCCACCCGCTTACCCGGTTCTTGCAGACAGGCTCAGTGGACCCTCAACAAGGCAGATGGGGCACATCGAGCCATGGAATGAGCGAAGGGCGAAACATAATGAATGAGGATTGCAAGGCCGCAACAGAGCCTCACGTGAAGGGAAGAATAGCAGCGCAAGCTCTGAAACACTGAGTCCACATTCCCCAGTCTGGAGGTGGAGTGCGAACAGGAATATAATGCTTATGGATGGCTCCTTCAGCCTGCTCATCACACTGATATGGCCATGTCATGTGAAGTGGCCTTAACATGACACAGGGCATTTATAAAGAGTTTGTCTGTTTGTTGACATGTGAGCTGATTAATTATAATTGTTATTGATAATAAAGGGCCATAGTGCTGGCACCTGGAGGGTGCCACTATGCTTGCCTGAGTTTAGTCTTATCACACGCTATTACCCCATCCCAAAGGTATCCCTGCCCTCTCCACAGCTATTCAAAACCATACCCAAGCATTCTTAACCCCATCCCACAAGCATGCCAAGGCTTAAACATTTCTAAAAGTTCAGCAAGTGACTTTATTAAAAAGAAAGAAAGTGAATAGCAAAGTGTGTGAATCAAAAGATAACTTTATTAACAACCAACTTAATGACAAAAATGCAGTCTTGGCATCCTCTTGTCGCTCAGTTCAGGGTGAAGGTGCAGGTGCTCGTGGAGTGGCTGTTGCTGGAGTGCTTGTCATCCATCCCAGAAGCAGAACAACAGAAGCCCAGCCCAGAACGAGCGAGCCCGTGCTGCAGAAGCACAGCAGAACCAGAGTGAGGGCAGGATGGGATGAGCCCTGTCCCTCTGCAGAGGCTGGCAGCAATGGGCTGAGCTTTGCTGTGTTCAGCATGGTCTGTGGTTGATGGCTCGGCAGGAGGCTGGCAGAACAAGGCATGGCAGAGAGGCTGGCAGGAAGGCAGCACAAGGCTGGCAAAGGGAAAGGGCAGCCAGTGCAGCAAGGTGCAGGCACAGACAGCTGGCAGGCAAGGCGCCAAGTCCTGGCAGGCAGGCTGGCAGCGCCAGCATGGCAGGAAGGTTGCAGGAAGCTGCAGAGCACAAGGGCAGAGCAAAACCAAGGCTGGCAAGCAGCGCAGAACAAGGCTTGGCAGGCGAGCTGCCGCAGCAAGGCTGCGCGGAGGCTGAGCAAGCGAAGGCTGCAGGCAAGGCTACAATGAAGGGGGCGAAGTGCAGCAGGAACTGAGAGACAGCAAGGCAGTCGATGTCGTCTGGAAGCAGCGGTCTTTCCTCTGAAATGTGACCTGCTTCCGACTGCTTCCGTATATCCCGCGGGCTGACCAATGCATCCTCCCCGCATCGTGCCAATTAACGTCGCAAGTCCTCTTAGGCATCGCTGGCATCACTTATCCGTGTTGCATGTTCTTGAATCCGTGTATCTCGTTCCGCATCCTGCTTTGCTGAGGTCCCCGAAGCTACAGATGTCCATCGCGTCCCATCGCTGGGCTATCCATTCCGCATCCGCTATTCCATCACCTGTCGTCTCCCGCTGTCGTGTTATCTGCTCCGTTATGCAATTTTGCCCTTTCTGAGAAGTGGATAAACAAGGATGGAAAATTTTTGCTCGTTCCGTTGTGTCCGTTTGCATCCGTTGGCAGTTTTGACAGGGCCTTAAACAAAATTCCTTAGGTTTTTTCCAACTGTTTATCCATCAGTGACAAAGGGATTGTCTCTGATTTCGATTGAATATTATTGTATATTTTTAAAATCTCTTCTGAATTAATGTAAGTATTTGAATCCATTTTTAAAGCTTTTTTAATGTCTAGCAAGCATGATAAAACATCACCTCTTGTTGTTCACATTGTCAGCATATATTTGAGATACTTTTCAGACTATTTTTCTGGTGATGAATACCAATGGTACATAATTTTATAAAACTTCTCTAAGATTGCAATCCAGTGTGAATTTCAGTCCTTCCGTTTACTTAGACTCCCAAGTGTGTATTATACCCAAAGTTGTTTGCCCATTTTATCATACTTTCACTTGTTAGTCTTTTGTTTCAACATTGCGTTTTGAATTCCATCTTACTTTGCTCAAAACCAAAATTCCTTTTATCTAATTTGAATCTTTCTAATAGTTGCACATAGGAAAACCACTGACGTGTGCTATACATCAGAGGTGATATTCAGCAGATTCTAACCATTTCTGGAGAACCAGTAGCGGAAATTTTGAGTAGTTCAGAGAACCAGCAAATATCACCTGTGACTGGAAATTGTACAGTATCCTTCCCCTGCCATGCTCACCAAGTCACGTCCACAGAACCAGTAGTAAAATTTTCTGAATCCCACTGCTATATATCCTTCTGATATCAGATCTCTTTTGACTTGATTTTAAAATTTTCTTGGAAGAATTCCAACACACCACCATATGTTAACCTTTTAGGCTTAATTATCTTCTATAATATGCTTCTTGTAGTGACAGACATAAAGGTATTTTCTGAGATATCCCACATTTATATCTATCACATACTCTCTATATGGTATATGTAGTAAAATTATTTTTGAAATCTACATTAATCTGAACTTTAAATAAGTAGCCATGCCAACCAAATCTTAAAGCAAGCCCTTCTAATTCGAATAACCTTCTGTTTCCCAGCATCACTCATTGCTTCATTCAAACTAAGTACGCTGCAAAATACAATTTCAAATCAGGTAGACCCAAGCCTCCTCTTTTTTAATCTTACAATACCTTGTACAGTTGGCAACATTCGGAAATAATGCAATCCGGGCAGAAGGGATTATTTTGCTGGATGATGTGGATGAATAAATGGGAGCAAGAAGACAAAAGTGCAAAAAAGTAGGGGTCATTCAGAAATCCAAGAATGAATGAGAACAGCTTGGTGAATATTTGTTCAGAAAATAATCTGTTGGTTCCAAATATGTAGTTTTCATAAACATAGTAAAAAATAAGTATGAATCTAAAAGCACAAATTGATTTGGGTATTTTTATGACGAAGGACTGAAGAAACTGGCAAAGGACACTAGGGTGATAAATGCTTTGAATTTGGACAGACCAGTTTTGGTAGGGCAAGGTAGAAAGAACATGTGGAATTTGTTTGGTACAAAGTGAAAAGCAATTCATTTTCAGAAGTGGGTGGAGTTACACTAATGGGAAATATGAAAAACAGTGCTTGGTGGAATAAGAATATGAAAGAGCATTCGTAAATGAGGAAAATTACATGTAAGAAGTAAGAAAATGATTTCTGCAAAATACTATGAGAGAAATATTACATTAAGCATATAAATGGAAAAAGTTGTAGAATGCTCAAATAGAGTAAAGATCAAAAGAGGCAGAGAAAATTCAGAGCAATTTCAGTGGAAGGAAAGAAACTATTCTGGAAGCATATGAAGAGAATTAATGCACCTCCAGTATTTATGTATTCAAATTTAAAAGTGATGTGATTTAAAAGAAATGTTATCCAGAGGTAGGATTCAAGCTAGAGATTGACAGAAACCTATAGAATGTCTCTTTATTTGCAAATATACAAATATAAAGTACATACTGTTGTACTGTCTGTGAAGGTCTAGCTGTAGTAGCTTTATCTCTCTTATTCTTTAGTTGGGCCTCACACTGTTATACTGTCTCTAAAGTTCTAGATATGATAGCTCTCTTGTGCAGTGTCACAAGTCAGAGATATCTCCCTTGTGGAGTACTGTGAAGCCATTACCATAGCAACTCCACTGTGCTGTACAGTAGAAGCCGTTCTAAAGCACACACACCCCGAGGGTGTTAAGGGTATCTTACCCCTACAGTATTTTTTTCCAGAGGGTAAGTCATCTGTCTACCATGTTTGGTGGAAATTTCTCAAAGCGTTCCATAACTCTGGAATATATACACACAAACACACACACACATTTTTTATACATAGATTATATTAATAGAATCTTACAAAATCTGGAGGCATAAACTTCCCTGTCTGAACCATTAAAGCAGGTCCTTCCTGTTACTTTTTCTCTGACCATTAAGCTATTTTGGACATATTCTGTATGTTAGATCATTTAAGGTATGTAGATTCAAAAGTCGTCGTTCTATGATGCACTGTTTTGTCCAATTGATGCTTACAACCATTTTTAGAGACTACACACATTAACACAGGGCCACATGTGGCATTTTGTAACAGAGGATCTAACCATACCACTGAGAAAAAAAGTCAATTAAAAATGAAATAACTATTACCACCAAACAAATATTAATAAACTTTTTCTATAGTTTGCCTGATTCCTTCAAGGTCATCGAGGTCAGTGGCCATCACTGTGGCTTGTGGCTATAAATTATATAACATTGTTCAACGATGTTCAACGATATAACATTGCAGGGAGAGCACTAAGAATGCCAGGGCTTTAGGCTAAATTGGGAAATAGAAAAAAAAGAGAGAAGACAACAGCATATGATATTTATATAATATTGCTCAGAAAACATTATAGAAGTGTCTATGTACTGTAGTTACTTTGAGGTGAGAGCAATTTGAAGATCTTTACTTTTACCTTATTTTAGAAAAAGAACATTTGCTTTCATGGGACTCTTCCTTAAAAGTTCCAAAGTAGCACTTTATCTCAGTGATATAATAACTGTTGTGGGTCTCCTTAAGCACCTATGAAAATTTATTGGAGAATGAAACATTGCAGTAAATTGCAGCTGCATACACAGAGACTGACAGATGCTTGCCATCGAGAGCAAAGTAGGTCTGTTTCTGGATGGAAGCTCAATATCCAAGTACAGCTTGCCTTTGGCAAAAGCCCCAAGGCACTCTGGAAATTAACCTCATATGAATCACTGAATGGTTCCCTCTACTGCAAGTTATTATGTTTTCATCTTGGGTTTCTGCCAAGATTTACAATGCTTTTTCAGTATACTTAGTGTCTGCTAGGTGAAGCAATGTCTTTCTTGCTATCAGCAGACTGTTTCTTCCATGGTGCTGCACACTGTTAATCTTTTCTCTTACTACATGCTGACATTTCCCCAACATTCTAGCCTTGTACAAACACTTCTGCATTGTCATCAATCTTGCGGGGATAGCTTAACGTAATAGATCAGACACAGAATTCCACAATTTGAGACAATTTTTCAGGTGCAAGTTCACTTAGATCAAAGCAGTTCACTCACAGTTTGTAAAGAGTTGCATCCATACTCATAATTTTACCTTCATATACTATTGGTTTGCAGAATGGATATGCGTCATCTTTGCATATAACCACATGCCTGCATTTCATGATTAACAGAAATTCATGTGGGAAGTTTGTAAAACTTAAGATGTTTTCTATCTATTCCATGGTCCTTATTCATTTTTCTTCAGTTATAGGTTTCGCAGATAATTGCCGGATTCATCTACTGTGATATATATAAAGCCAATAACTTTAGTTTAAATGTTTTTTATTAAACCATCTTTTGAACAAGCCATAATGACCTGGTTTGTATGTACTATTGAACCACAATAGGTGGAATCTTTCAACATGAAATTTAAAAAAAAAAACAGCAATGTATCTGAATGAGGTCACTCTATAATTCTCAAATAAAGACTGGTATCATATATCACATTAAATCAACCAATTAATCAGTTTAACAAACCATAACCCACCCAGTAGGAACTTATGTAGACAGGTAAATTAAACATCTTGCAAAGTTAAGGCAGAAGAGACTTGAGTCATTAGCATTCTTCACAGATAAAAGGTAGCAATAATTTGAGAGCATTAGTTGTGATACAATAGTAGCACAGGTACAGCAATAGCAGCAAAACTAGTCAGTGATCTTAAAGTATAAGGCAATCTGATGAGGGAAAAGATTTATCCCTTGGGCAGATATCTAGATTTAAAGTCATGTAAACTAGTGTAGCTAAGTAACAGCACTTGGAATTATGTTCAGAAGCAGATCAGAAGGCAATATCATCTATAACAAGCAAAAGATTATGCCAAATGGTAATGTGATGACATCACACACAAAAATACACAATTGTGTAATATTGCCCTGACATCTGATAACAAACAAGCATATAAATCTCATAATTTAATTGATGACTTCCCCATACACATGCTGTTGTTTGCCCCACTTGCACTTCCCTGTGGGGACATCTCCACATACCGTGTAATTCCTTAAGCACTAGCCAGATGTGGTACCAATAACCAAAAGCACTTTAGCAATATACTGATCATACACTGAATTATTTCCAGTTTTTTAAAGTAATCTTCAAGGGTGGCCCCAAACAGAACATGTTTGTGATAGCTTAATCAAAAAGTTGACGAAAATGTAAAACTGACTGCAAGAGTTTGAGCTATTCAAAGAAATTTGGTACAGCTCTGCAGCGAAGCGGGCCCTTCAGCTTCCTTCAGGTATTATCCCACGTCATTGTAGTGCTTTTAAAGTTGCAGCAACGTTTCAGCAGAATCTCATCTGCCA
>BHFT01077346.1:0-28467 GCA_004320025.1 Laticauda laticaudata
AAAAGAGAGAGATAGCTTTGAATGGCACGCAATGGCCGTCTTCCCTGATGTCAGTTTTAGAGAGCCTTCTCCAGACCGATCAGGAAGATCGAGGGCTCCTGTGTATCAACAGAGTGTGCTCTTACATTCATCGCCCCTCCGAGGCGTCAAGAATCTAAAGAGGAATCTCTTTGGGTATGCTTGAATATAAAGAGAGCTGCCAAGTGTCATCTTTAGCATTCCCAAATTGCCAGAGTTATGTCCCTATATTGAACGAACATGAGTAAATTACTATATATGCCCTCTATGCACTATTCTCTCCACATATGGCAAATACCTGACTGAAACTGCCCAAAGGCCTACTTCAAATACAGTAGGGAACCTGTGTTTTTCAGTCATATAAAAAAGTCACAATTTATCATGTTCCTCCTCTTCTTCTAAACATGCAGTTGAGAACAATCCAGGACAAACTCTGGTTCTTACAATTGTCCTTATAAACCACAGTTTACCAAATAACAATTTCCTGAGTTTTGCCATCATATCCTGGCTTAAAATATTTATTATTTTTATTAAATTTATTTGCTGGCTGACTTGCTGTGGGGTAGCTTACAATAAAAAGGAAGAAATGAAGAGTGTAAACAGAAAAGAAATAAGATAATAAACCATAAAATAAACAATGAAAAAGAACACAGTGGGAATACATCAATAAGAAAAACAAAAAGATGGACAGGAATATGAAGCAGGAGGTTCTGGCGTCCTTATATCATATGAAGGACATAATTTGCAATCAAGGCTTGTTATATTTTTTTTCAGGAAGCCTAACTGAATATTTGATTTAGTAAGTTAAGTTTCAAATCTGTACATTTATTTTAGCAAAATCTGGGAAACACTGACTCTGTGTTGTGGGTTTCTCCTGCCATTTAGTATGGATAAATGGTATAGAATCCAGTAGCTGAATTTAGGCAACCTTTAAGTGTGCTGCAGCTTTGTATAACTGTTGTTCTAGGCTACAGCAGTCTACTAAAGGTTAGATTCCTTACAGACGCAGTCATTACATCGTGAGTGACAGCATTTTTAAGGGCATAATTGATCAGATTTACACTTCAGCAAAAAATATTAAGGCAGTCTGAAGTTCTATGCAGTTACAATTTTAATAAGCTAATGCAGTATGTTTAAAATTAATTTGATTTTCACAATTTAATTAAATTGGAATTTAATAGGTTATCTTAAAATTCACAATACATTCTTTTTATTTGGATGATTCTGTGATGTTTTATCTTATGGATCTCCTAAATATAAACACTTACTAAAATATTAATTTAACCTCATCATTAATGCTTTGTAGCAAAATAAAACTACATTCCAGAACAAGTCATTTTTTTCTATTTCACGATCACTGGTTTAAATATAATTCATAATTTGTGCAATTTAAATAATAGCATCTTTTTAACATTTAGATGCATGTTTAAGATGCATGCCACAGAAATAAATATTATAGTTTTAGTTTTTTCAGTAATTGTATTAGATAATTTTGTTAAAAACTTGCTGTGTTTTTAAATTTTGTTTTGAAACAGCATATTTTCGTGTTTTTTTTTTGAACATTTAATTAATACTAAAAATCAAATGAGAAAATCAACAAAGCAGTATTTCCTTTGTTTCATCTAAAGAATAGCATATAATACCCAGCACCAAGTGTTTGGAACAATAACTTAAATATTAACCCACTATTGGTATTTTTGAGATTTAGTAGATTCTCAAAAAATCTGTGATTAATTGCTAAGATTCTAGAGTTCATTAGACCTATGCCAAAGCACAAAATAAATATGAAACTTCCAATTTTGAAATAAGCTTGAATTTTGAAGTGAGAAAATGGTGAAAGAAGACTATAAAACCAATTAATATAATGGCATCATTTTTAATACTGTCCAGTTTTTATAATAAAGATATTGGTAATGAAAAATCATACAAAAGACTAAACTAATATATACTTTTAATTATCTTTGCAATATTTTTAATTATTTAGTTTTCTATATATAGCAAAAAATTTATATGCACTTTTTAATGCATTTTTTAAAAACAACTTTTAATTTAAATACTTTTTATTGCAGTATTCTTGCAAACATGTTGCATGCAACATGTTTATGAACATAAACATGTTCATAAAGATATGAAATTCATAACTAATAACCACAACTCTTTACAAAGTATAAAGCTTTTTAACTTCAACTTTTTTGATGATATTTTTACTGAAGTTTGAAATGCATTTAGTTGGTTAAATAATAAATAAGCAACCTCCTTTGAAAGCAATTAATGCTTTCAAAGAATCAAAGAATAAGGATCATAGTTTAGAAAGAATTATTTCTGAATTATTCTCAAAGAGATATTTTTTACTGAAAAGTTTGCCTTATTCATACCCTTTAAGTGCTTATAAATACTACATAAGAAGCCATATGTTTTCACCAAATTATACACCTCCGAAAAGTAGTACATGACTGTCTAAAATATCTAAAAGTATCTAAAAATAATGAAAAGAGTTGTCTTGCAATGAAAAGAATTGTCTGATGAAAAAGCTTTCAGAAGTTCATTCTTATTGGTTGAAGGGGAAAAGTCCGGTGCTTACATAAAGTAGAATCTGCAATAGAGGTGAAACCCAGAGAGGATTTTTTTTCCCTTTTGAAAAGAACTTCACTCTGCCATGGGGACCCTGCAAAAAATGTTTGAATATAGCAAGGAGCAAGGGGAAGCTGAATGCTGGGGAGAACCTTGAACAACTACCCAGCCAGACACTGACTTTGTGTACTCCACTGAAGACATTGAAGCTGCCTGCAAAAATTCTCGAAGCCCCGATGGATGGCATAGGAAAGAGGGACCGCTGCAATATAAGAACCAGGGAGTAACCCTCACCTGGGCTAACCATAAAACTGGGCGGAAAATGGAACTCATTTGATTCATGATAACTCTATGCCACCACTTCAAAGACCCCCTTGTCAATAGAAAAGCCTGCGACCACATTAGAGTCGTAAAGCAAGACCATCGCCCAGTAGCCGAGTACACTGAGGAATTTTGTGATCTGGCTGGAAGAATCAAGTGGCCAGAAGATATCCTAGTCTGTTGGTTCAAAGATAGACTCAATGATGACTTGTACACTGCCTGCCTGGCCTGGGGGCTCCCAAACATCCTGCAATAATGTACCTATTGGCAGAGGAGGCAGAGAGAGAGACATGGCCTATAACCAGTACCGCAGTGGCAAAGTTTGGAGAAGATCCCCAACCAGGGAAAGCAGGAGTTTTTCAAACCCAAAATCACCATGACCCCAAACCATCTGGCTGCTTTAAGTATGGAAAAGAGGGACACCATGCAGCAGAATGCAGCTCAAAAACCCCTGACAGAAAGCCAGACCACCCATCAGGGGGGAACCTGCAAAATTCAACCCTCAAGGAAAAGAAACTGGCCGTGAGGATCAGAGAAGCTGTGAGGTTCCAGTCCTCCCAACCCAGAGGAAGAACTCCCAATGCCCGCGAAAGACCTGAACAAAGTCCGAAAGTGATCCAGAAGATGACCCGCTAGTAAGCGACCCATTGGAACCATTCACTCTACCCTTAAGACTGTTTATCCCCAGCTGAGGAAAGGGGGAGGAAGTGGCAGCGTTACTGGATTCAGGATGCACCTGTTGCCTGATCAACCCCACCCTGGCAGGGAAATTGGGAATCCTACTAAGGAAAATGGAAAAATCCCATCTGCCAATTAGATGGAACTATAGTGGAAGGGAGCCAGCCAGTTTTGGAACAGAACCATTGAAAATAAGACTTGGAACCATAGCTCATATTCATTATAGCACCAGGAATGGAAAGGCCACTAGTCGTAGGACTCACATGGCTACGAAAATGGAATCCAAAAATAAACTGGAAGAGAGGAACCGTACATTTCCAGAAACATGTAGCATTTGCAAACAGCCCAGAAGAAAGAAAAAGAAAGAGAACAGAGAACCACCATGGTTTGGCCAGCTGGCTGAACCCATTAACATCCCAAAGAGTACCAGGATTTAGCCCAAGTATTTAGCGAGCAGGCTTCTGATGTGCCACCTCACTGCGCCATTGAAATCCGATCAGGGCTAAACTTCAAAACCAAAAATGTTACTGCATGTCCCCCAGAGAACTAAGAGAACTCAGAACATTTATCAAATAAAAATCTAAAAAGGGGTTTTATCGAACCTACCCAACCAAAAATAGCAGCCCCAGTATTATTCTGTGAAAAGAAAGATGGCTCTTTGCGTCTATGAGTGGATTAACAAAACCCTTAAATACCATCAGGGTGAGAAATATGTACCACACTCCCCCTCATGAAGGACATGCTAGCCCACCTCTCTAAAGGAAAACTTTTTTCAAAGTTAGACCTACAAGAGGCATAATACTGCATCAGAAAAAGGAAGGGGATGAGTGGAAGATGGCTTTTAACACCCCACTGGGATGCTACCAATTTAAAGTGCTCCCTTTTGTATTATAAGGAGCACCTGCCATGTTTATGCAATTAAATAATGAAATCTACATGGTTTTTTGTACAAAGAAGTTTAGTTTATCTCAATGATATTTTAATCTAACACCGATACAAAGAAGAGCACATTCAGTTACTCCAAGCAGTTCTTACAAAACTCCAAAATGCCAAACTATATGCAAAATTCTTCAAATGTAAATTCCATCAAGAAAAAGTTGACTACCTGGGATATAGAATATCCCATGAGGGAATAGAGATGGACCCCACAAAAAGTAAAAGCTGTCATCGATTGGGAGCCGCCCCCATAGTCGCAAACAACTGCAAAACTTCCTGGTTTTTGCAAACGTTTCCACCAATTCATTCCAGCTTTTGTGAATATTGCCCTCCCCATCACAAACTTGTTAAAAATGAAAGGGGAGGAGAAACCCAGGCCAAGGCAACCCTTCCCTGGACGATGGAAATGCCGAGCAGCACTTGAAAAACTTAAACAACTGTTCTCAGCAGAACCAATCCTGAAACACCCAGACCCTGAATAACCTTTTGTCATCCAAGCAGATGCTAGTGATGTAGCAGTTGGAGGCAGTTTCTACTCCAAAAGAATGAACATGGACAGTTGCAACCATGTGCTTATACTTCCAAGAAACTGACAGGAGTTGAATAAAGATGGGCCATAATGGTAGAAAGAGCCCTATGCTGTGCAATGGGTACTCCTCACATGGAGATATTTTCTAAAAGGGACCCAAATCCCCTTTGAAGTCTGGACTGATCATAAAAATCTAGAAGCCCTGAAAACTCCATGGAAACTCTCACTAAAATAAGCAGTGGGCCGCAATATTTTAAACGGTTTAAATTCACTCTCAAATATCTCCCAGGAGGGAAAACAATTTCTGGGCAGATGCCTTGTCCAGGAAACCCCAATACAACAGCAAAAAGATTATAAAACCCATGATCCAACAACCCAACTTGCAGCCAAAGTAATCACCCGGGCACAAGAGAAGAAAGAATCACTGACTGACAATGAAACAATTTCAATATTTTAAGGAGGTACTACTTAAGGACAACCTGGCTCCAGGCTAACAAAAATATTTTGCTAACTCAAAGATGACCATCCTGAGTAGAAAAGCAAACTTTATGTCCTTGCCAGCCAGACGATGGACCTCATAAAATGATGCCACAACTCAAAAATAGCAGGACACCTTGGATTTGTAAAAACTCTGCCACCTCATTAAAACACAACTTTGGTGGCCATCTGTTAGGAATATAAGTCACCTAACGATATTGGGTTCGAAATATATAAACCAGGAAAGACATTTTAATACTGTCTCTTTAAGGGAATGCAAGAGCATGCAATTGGGTGTTGTTTTTCTCAAATGGCCATAAGATGGAGCCAGAAATCTGGATTGTCTTCATCTGAGTCTCAGAAGAGAGTGTGAGTGTGTATCTTTGTTTCCTTCTGTTGGAAGTATTGCCATTACTTCATTTTTCCATAACTTGACTGAAATTACTGGATTTAATGTAAGTCTGATACCGAACTGTTTTGACACTGGACTTTGATATTTGGATTATCCCTGGTTTGAAAACTGACTGATTTAACTTGTGAATGACTTTGGACTTATTTTGGACTTTGCTTCAACCTTTTTAGAAGTAAAAACTACATTTACTGTGTATAGTGTATCTGTGTGCTCTGTGTGTATTATTCCAACACTACTCTCTATATAGCGTCTCCCTGTATTCGCTCATTCTCCTAACACTGCTTATGGGCCAAGCCATACCAGGCTCAGATAACTGAGAGTTAGTGTGAATGCACAGTACTGTATACAGCTGTTTACTGTTTAATTGTGGTTTAATTATCCTGGTAAAGATGGCACAAAGTCACTTCAACAAGTCTATCACTGATAACCGGTTGGATGGAACAAATTATGTTTCCTGGTCTATGAAGTGCAGTCTACTTCTACGTAAAGAAGGTTTATGGAATGTAGTTCAAGACCCACCAGATGTAAATGCTTGGGATCCAGAAAATGAGGATGATGCCAAGAAGAATGCTGACTTTAAACAGAACAATGAACGAGCTCTTTTGTATAATTGGACTAATGTGAGTGACCAGCAGCTAGTGCATATTTTGGAGAAGAGTCTGCTGCTAAGTGTTGGGAGAATTTTGAAGAGGATTTATGTTTGTGACAGTGTGGGTGCATACATACATATTACATGTAAACTGTTTAGAGCAAAGTCTTCTGAAAGGTGGAGATATGTTAGCTCATTTAAACTCGCATGAAAAGAACTTTTCAAAGAGTTACATGAAAAAGAACTAATATTTTCAGAGCTGCATCAAGTTTACATCATTCTGTCCTCATTGGATGAAAGTATGATGATTATATATCTTCACTGGAAGTCCTGCCGGAGAATAAATCTGAACATTGAATGACATAACGCGGGAGGGTTGCTAGAAGAAGCAAGAAGACGGCTATATAAAAACCAATTGAGGAAGGAACAACCACGAAGAAAAAAACATTCCTAACAGTATAGCAGTTTGAAGACAAATCCTCTTCTTTGTGGTTGTTCCTTCCTCAATTGGTTTTTATATAGCCGTCTTCTTGCTTCTTCTAGCAACCTCCCGGTTATGTCATTCAATGTCAGTTTAATCTCTGGGTCAGGACTATGATGGGGCTGCAGTGGAAGATATATAATCATCATAATTTTCTTTCATCCAATGAGGACAGAATGATGTAAAACTTGATGCAGCTCTGAAAATATTAGTTCTTTTTCATGTAACTCTTGAAAAAGTTCTTTTCATGGAGTTTATGAGCCTAACATATCTCCACCTTTCAGAAAGACGTGCTCTAAACAGTTTACATGTAAGATGTATGTATGCACCCACACTGTCACAAACATAAATCCTCTTCAAATTCTCCCAACAACTTAGCAGCAGACCTCTTCTCCACAAATATGCACTAGTGCTGGTCACTCAGCATTAGTCCAATTTATACAAAGAGCTCGTTCATTGTTCTGTTTAAAGTGCAGCATTCTTCTTGCAATCATCCTCATTTTCTGGATCCCAAGCATTTTACATCTGGTGGGTCTTGAACTACATTCCATAAACCTTCTTTACGTAGAAGTAGACTGCACTTCAATAGACCAGGAAACATAATTTGTTCCATCCAAACCGGGTTATCAAGTGATAGACTTGTTGAAGTGACTGGTGGCCATCTTTACCAGGAATAATAAACCACAAATTAAACAGTAACCAGCTGTATACAGTACTGTGCATTCACACTAACTCTCAGTTATCTGAGCCTGGTATGGCTTGGGCCGCAATAAGCAGTGTTAGGAGATGAGCGAATACAGGGAGACGTATAGAGAGTAGTGTTGGAATAATACACACCAGAGCACACAGATACACTATACAGTAAATGTAGGTTTTTACTTCTAAAAAGGTTGAAGCAAAGTCAAAATAAGTCCAAAGTCATTCACAAGTTAAATCAGTCAGTTTTCAAACCAGGGATAATCGCAAATATCAAAGTCCAGTGTCAAACTAGTTCGGTATCAGACTTACATTAAATCCAGTAAATTTCAGTCAATTAGGAAAAATGAAGTAATGGCAATACTTTCCAACAGAAGGAAACAAAGATACACACTCACACTCCTCTTCTGAGACTCAGAATGAAGACAATCGCAAGATTTCCTGGGCTCCATCTTATGGCCATTTGAGAAACCACACCCAATTGCATGCTCTTTGCATTCCTTAAAGAGACAGTATTAAAATGTCTTTCCTGGTTTAAATATTTCGAACCGCAATATCTTGTTAGGTGACTTATATTCCTAACAGATGGCCACCCAAAGTTGTGTTTAAATGAGGTGCAGAGTTTTTTACATCCAAGGTGTCCTGCTATTTTTGAGTTGTGGCATCATTTTATGAGGTCCATCGTCTGGCTGGCAAAGGACATAAAGTTTGCTTTCTAACTCAGGATGGTCATCTTTGAAGTTTAGCAAATATTTTTGTTTAGCCTGGAGCCCAGTTGTCCTTTAAGTAGTAACTCTTAAATATTGAAATTGTTTCATTGTCAGTCAGTGATTCTTTCTTCTCTTGTGGCCGCGGGTGAAATTACTTTGGCTGCAAGTTGGGTTGGTTGGATCATGGTTTTTATAATCTTTTTTGCTGTTGTATTGGGGTTTTCCTGGACAAGGCATCTGCCCAGAAATTGTTTCCCTTGGGAGATAATTTGGAGAGTGAAATTAAAACGTTTAAAATATTGGGCCCACTGTACATATTTTAGTGAGAGTTTTCCATGGAGTTTTCAGGCTTCTAGATTTTTATGATCAGTGTCCAAGACTTCAAAAGGGATTTGGTTCCCTCTAGAAAATATCTCCATGTGAGGAGTACCCATTGCACAGCATAGGGCTCTTTCTACGCATATGGCCCATCTTTATTCAACTCCTGTCAGTTTCTTGGAAAGTATAAGCACATGGTTGCAACTGTCCATGTTCATTCTTTTGGAGTAGAAAACTGCTCCAACTGCTACATCAACTAGCATCTGCTGGATGAACAAAAGGTTATTCAGGGTCTGGTGTTTCAGGATTGGTTCTGTGAAGAACAGTTTGTTTAAGTTTTTCAAGTGCTGCTCGCATTCCATCGTCCAGGGAAGGGGTTTGCTTGGCCTGGTTTCTCCTGCCCTTTCATTTTTTAACAAAGTTGTGATGGGGAGGGCAATATTCACAAAAGCTTGGAATGAATTGGTGGTAAAGCGTTTGCAAAACCCAGGAAGTTTTGAGTTGTTTGCGACTATGGGCGGCTCCAAATCGATGACAGCTTTTACTTTTGTGGTCGCATCTCTATTTCCTCATGGGATAGTTCTATATCCAGGTAGTCACTTTTTCTTGATGGAATTTACCATTTGGAGAATTTTGGCATAATAGTTTGGCATTTTGGAGTTTTGTAAGAACTGCTTGGAGTAACTGAAATGTGCTCTTCTTTTGTATCGGTGTAGATTAAATATCATTGGATAAACTAGAACTTCTTTGTACAAAAAACCATGTAGAGTTTCATTATTTAAATTGCATAAACATGGCAGGTGCTCCTTATAATACAAAAGGGAGCACTTTAAATGGTTAGCATCCCAGTGGGGTGTTAAAAGCCATCTTCCACTCATCCCCTTCCCTTTTCTGATGCACGTATTAATGCCTCTTGTAGGTCTAACTTTGAAAAAAAGTTTTCCTTTTAGAGAGGTGGGCTAGATGTCTTCATGAGGGGGAGTGGGTACATATTCTCCACCCTGATGGTATTTAAGGGTTTTGTAATCCACTCATAGACGCAAAGAGCCATCTTTCTTTTCAACAGAATAATACTGGGGCTGCTATTTTTTTGGTTGGGTAGGTTCGATAAAACCCCTTTTTAGATTTTTATTGATAATGTTCTGAGTTCTCTTAGTTCTCTGGGGGACATGCAGTACATTTTTGGTTTGAAGTTTAGCCGCTGATCGGATTTCAATGGCGCAGTGAGGTGGGGCACATCAGAAGCCTGCTCGCTAATACTTGGGCTAATCCTGGTACTCTTTTGGGATGTTAATGGGTTCAGCCAGCCTGGCCAACCATGGGTGGTTCTCTGTTCTCATTTCTTTTTCTTCTTCTGGGCTGTTTGCAAATGCTACATGTTTCTGGAAATGTACGGTTCCTCTCTTCCAGTTTATTTTTGGATTCCATTTTCGTAGCCATGTGAGTCCTACGACTAGTGGCCTTTCCATTCCTGGTGCTATAATGAATATGAGCTATGGTTCCAAGTCTTATTTTCAATGGTTCTGTTGCAAAACTGGCTGGCTCCCTTCCACTATAGTTCCATCTAATTGGCAGATGGGATTTTCCATTTTCCTTAGTAGGATTCCCAATTTCCCTGCCAGGGTGGGGTTGATCAGGCAACAGGTGCATCCTGAATCCAGTAACGCTGCCACTTCCTCCCCCCTTCCCTCAGCTGGGGATAAACAGTCTTAAGGGTAGAGTGAATGGTTCAAATGGGTCGCTTACTAGCGGGTCATCTTCTGGATCACTTTCGGACTTTGTCAGGTCTTCTCGGGGCATTGGGAGTTCTTCCTCTGGGTTGGGGGAGGACTGGAACCTCACAGCTTCTCTGATCCTCAGGCCAGTTTCTTTTCCTTGAGGGTTGAATTTTGCAGGTTCCCCCCTGATGGGTGGTCTGGCTTTCTGTCAGGGGTTTTTGAGCTGCATTCTGCTGCATGGTGTCCCTCTTTTCCATACTTAAAGCAGCCAGATGGTTTGGGGGTCATGGTGATTTTGGGTTTGAAAAACTCCTGCTTTCCCTGGGTTGGGGATCTTCTCCAAACTTTGCCACTGCGGTACTGGTTATAGGCCATGTCTCTCTCTCTGCCTCCTCTGCCAATAGGTACATTATTGCAGGATGTTTGGGAGCCCCCAGGCCAGGCAGGCAGTGTACAAGTCATCATTGAGTCTATCTTTGAACCAACAGACTAGGATATCTTCTGGCCACTTGATTCTTCCAGCCAGATCACAAAATTCCTCAGTGTACTCGGCTACTGGGCGATGGTCTTGCTTTACGACTCTAATGTGGTCGCAGGCTTTTCTATTGACAAGGGGGTCTTTGAAGTGGTGGCATAGAGTTATCATGAATCAATTGAGGTTCCATTTTCCGCCCAGTTTTATGGTTAGCCCAGGTGAGGGTTACTCCCTTGGTTCTTATATTGCAGCGGTCCCTCTTTCCTATGCCATCCATCGGGGCTTCGAGGAATTTTTGCAGGCAGCTTCAATGTCTTCAGTGGAGTACACAAAGTCAGTGTCTGGCTGGGTAGTTGTTCAAGGTTCTCCCCAGCATTCAGCTTCCCCTTGCTCCTTGCTATATTCAAACATTTTTTGCAGGGTCCCCATGGCAGAGTGAAGTTCTTTTCAAAGGGAAAAAAAAATCCTCTCTGGGTTCACCTCTATTGCAGATTCTACTTTATGTAAGCACCGGACTTTTCCCCTTCAACCAATAAGAATGAACTTCTGAAAGCTTTTTCATCAGACAATTCTTTTTCATTGCAAGACAACTCTTTTCATTATTTTAGATACTTTTAGATATTTTAGACAGTCATGTACTACTTTTCGGAGGTGTATAATTTGGTGAAACATATGGCTTCTTATGTAGTATTTATAGCACTTAAAGGGGTATGAATAAGGCAAACTTTTCAGTAAAAAATATCTCTTTGAGAATAATTCAGAAATAATTCTTTCTAAACTATGATCCTTATTCTTTTGATTCTTTGAAAGCATTAATTGCTTTCAAAGGAGGTTGCTTATTTATTATTTAACCAACTAAATGCATTTCAAACTTCAGTAAAAATATCATCAAAAAAGTTGAAGTTAAAAAGCTTTATACTTTGTAAAGAGTTGTGGTTATTAGTTATGAATTTCATATCTTTATGAACATGTTTATGTTCATAAACATGTTGCATGCAACATGTTTGCAAGAATACTGCAATAAAAAGTATTTTAAATTAAAAGTTGTTTTTAAAAATGCATTAAAAAGTGCATATAAATTTTTGCTATATATAGAAAACTAAATAATTAAAAATATTGCAAAAATAATTAAAAGTATATATTAGTTTAGTCTTTTGTATGATTTTTCATTACCAATATCTTTATTATAAAAACTGGACAGTATTAAAAATGATGCCATTATATTAATTGGTTTTATAGTCTTCTTTCACCATTTTCTCACTTCAAATTCAAGCTTATTTCAAAATTGGAAGTTTCATATTTATTTTGTGCTTTGGCATAGGTCTAATGAACTCTAGAATCTTAGCAATTATTTTCACAAGATTTTTTTGAGATCTACTAAATCTCAAAAATACCAATAGTGGGTTAATATTTAAGTTATTGTTCCAAACACTTGGTGCTGGGTATTATATGCTATTCTTTAGATGAAACAAAGGAAATACTGCTTTGTTGATTTTCTCATTTGATTTTTAGTATTAATTAAATGTTCAAGAAAAAAACACGAAAATATGCTGTTTCAAAACAAAATTTTAAAAACACAGCAAGTTTTTAACAAATTATCTAATACAATTACTGAAAAAACTAAAACTATAATATTTATTTCTGTGGCATGCATCTTAACATGCATCTAAATGTTAAAAAGATGCTATTATTTAAATTGCACAAATTATGAATTATATTTAAACCAGTGATCGTGAAATAGAAAAAAATGACTTGTTCTGGAATGTAGTTTTATTTGCTACAAAGCATTAATGATGAGGTTAAATAATATTTTAGTAAGTGTTTATATTTAGGAGATCCATAAGATAAAACATCACAGAATCATCCAAATAAAAAGAATGTATTGTGAATTTTAAGATAACCTATTAAATTCCAATTTAATTAAATTGTGAAAATCAAATTAATTTTAAACATACTGCATTAGCTTATTAAAATTGTAACTGCATAGAACTTCAGACTGCCTTAATATTTTTTGCTGAAGTGTAAATCTGATCAATTATGCCCTTAAAAATGCTGTCACTCACGATGTAATGACTGCGTCTGTAAGGAATCTAGACCTTTAGTAGACTGCTGTAGCCTAGAACAACAGTTATACAAAGCTGCAGCACACTTAAAGGTTGCCTAAATTCAGCTACTGGATTCTATACCATTTATCCATACTAAATGGCAGGGAGAAACCCACAACACAGAGTCAGTGTTTCCCAGATTTTGCTAAAATAAATGTACAGATTTGAAACTTAACTTACTAAATCAAATATTCAGTTAGGCTTCCTGAAAAAAAATATAACAAGCCTTGATTGCAAATTATGTCCTTCATATGATATAAGGACGCCAGAACCTCCTGCTTCATATTCCTGTCCATCTTTTTTGTTTTTCTTATTGATGTATTCCCACTGTGTTCTTTTTCATTGTTTATTTTATTGGTTTATTATCTTATTTCTTTTCTGTTTACACTCTTCATTTCTTCCTTTTTATTGTAAGCTACCCCACAGCAAGTCAGCCAGCAAATAAATTTAATAAAAATAAATAAATATTTTAAGCCAGGATATGATGGCAAAACTCAGGAAATTGTTATTTGGTAAACTGTGGTTTATAAGGACAATTGTAAGACCAGAGTTTTGTCCTGGATTGTTCTCAACTGCATGTTAAGAAGAAGAGGAGGAACATGATAAATTGTGACTTTTTTATATGACTGAAAAACACAGGTTCCCTACTGTATTTGAAGTAGGCCTTTGGGCAGTTTCAGTCAGGTATTTGCCATATGTGGAGAGAATAGTGCATAGAGGGCATATATAGTACTTTTACTCATGTTCGTTCAATATAGGGACATAACTCTGGCAATTTGGGAATGCTAAAGATGACACTGGCAGCTCTCTTTATATTCAAGCATACCCAAAGAGATTCCTCTTTAGATTCTTGACGCCTCGGAGGGGCGATGAATGTAGAGAGCACACTCTGTTGATCACAGGGAGCCCTCGATCTTCCTGATCGGTCTGGAGAAGGCTCTCTAAACTGACATCAGGGAAGACGGCCATTGCGTGCCATTCCAAAGCTGGGGCAGCCACCAGAAAGAAAGTGAAAGCAGATGGTGTGATCAGACTGGGTGAGACACTTTTAAATGGAATATTTAAGAACAAATAGAAAAGAGCTCCCTGGAATACAACTCAGGGGAAGAGAGACCTAAAAGGGGAGATGGAATTGTTTTTCTTTCCACCTCCTGAAGAAAAGTAGTGAGGAGAGCTTTTAAGAGCTATAATCAAGACAGGAAATTAGTTAAAGACTGGTTGAAAGAGTGTATTTAAGAAAACCATTTCAAAAATTATATAATATTTAATACAAAAGCATCTTAGATGTTTTGGATAATGTAAAATTGATTTTATGGAACTCACTTCATAATTTTTGAATCTATACCGGATATCGAGTATTAGAGGGAAAAAGGGAGAAGCAAAGCAACAGAGCCACCTAAAGGCAGAAGTGAAAATTGAAATGGAAATTATACAGACTGAAAAACATAGCCTTGAAGCTTGAGAACAAAATGATAAGATAAGAGGTTGTGTTGATTGAAAAATTAAAATAGAGAGCAAAGCACTGAAAATTTGTCTTTGAAAGAGTGTAGCTCTTGGAACTTAAATGGAACTAAACAGATAAAGGAAACAGAAGCTGATGTTCCCTTTTCCTTTTGATCTTTTTTTTTCCTGTTTGCTCTGTAAACTCTACTTTTGGATATAAACTTCTTGGTGGTTGATTTTCTGGGTGTGGTGGGCCTATTTGGATTACAAATTATTGTTATACCAATTCCTTTTTTATTAACAAGACGGATTAGGGTTTGAAGAACCCGAAGAAAAGAGGAATTTTAAAAGAATGATAAAATTTTGCCCTGGACTATAACTTTCTGGGATAGAGTGGAACTATATTTTTTAACTGGATTATTGGATTTTAAAATGAAAAAGGCAACATCTGCACCATCTTTGACTTCATCATTGGTAGCCTCCAGCACAGCAGGCCAGAGAACTGTGGATGTCCTGCTCAACAAGAGAAAGCAAATGGAATGCAAATGGAATTAAAAAAACATGGTACAAACACTTCAACAGGATATGAAAGAAAGGATGGAGAAAATGGAAGGAAAAATAGAGAAAGTAGAAGAAAAAAGAGAGACCTTTCAACAAATGATGGCAAAAAATGAGCAACATACAAAAAATGGAAGAGAAAGCAGAATTAACAGAAAAAAGAGTGGGAATATTGGGCTATAGAATAGATTTACACAAGCAGACAGAAGCAAAGAAAGAACAATAATTGCATTAGAGATGGATAAGGCAGATATTTATTTGAGATTTCAAAATACAGAAGAAAAGGGAGAAAATCTAGCGAAGATAATGGCAGAGCTGTTGGCAGGGGCTTTGGGCATAATCTGCCTACAAGAAGTTCACTTCAAAAAGCAATACAATAAAATACTGGAATATCCTAAAACTGGGAAGTTATATGCCTCTCTGTCATAACAAAGTGACAGGAATAGCATTGTATCTAAAAGAGACAATAAACCCAAAACAATTTTTTATGGATGACAAAGGGAGGATTTTAATCGTGGAGATAATGATGGGGAATAAACAGATACTGTTGGTAGCAATATATGCACCAAATAATGATCAAGAGGATTTTTATGATAAATTGCATAAGAAAATAATAGAATTGGAGTATCAAGCTTCCAGTTTGGGCTTCTTCAGTGATGGACTGAAATCTGCGATCGTGCTCAGTTTCAATCCGTGCTTGATGATCCTTTGGATTTGGGCTGAAGTCACCCCATAGAGGTGGCAAAGAGGGGGAAGACCACCAGCTGAGTCGAGGAGAGCAGCATCTCTCCTCCTCGGCTTGGCATAACTCCCTTTCCCAAAGGCAGCTGAAGCAGTGGTCAGAAATGGCCACCTCAAAGAGAAACCCGACTGGACAAGTTTGAGCAAAGGGAAAGAGCTTGACAGACCGGGCTAAGCTGAGATACGCAAGGTACCCTGGAACTAAAATTATTAAGAGCATTATTCCTAAAAGAAGATTTTTAAAGCAGCAGAGAAGAGAGGGGAAAAGGAAAAAAGATTTTTTTTCTTTCTCACTTTGATAGATGCAATTGGCTTTGAAAGTTAAAAAAGAAGAGACTCAACTAAGAAATTTGTGTTGATTTACTTTGACATTAGCAGGCAATCCTAAACTGAAATTAAAGTGTCAAAGGGAAAATAAAAGATTTTTGGACATTCTAAAGCCCTCAAAAGGAGGAAAGTGGAGAGAAAAAGAAAGGGTGGACTTGGAAATAACAGAGAGTATCACCTGGGAATAAGAATTAACTGTGAAACTTTAAAAAGATTTCCAAAGGATATATTGTAATTGAAACTTTGCTACAATATAACACAGCCCCCAGTAAGGAAAAGTGGGAGAAAGAAGCAAGAGCTTTGGATTACTTGGTGATTTTTGGAATTTTAGGTGTTGGATTTTTAGTGGTTTGAATTAAAATCAATCGAGTGGTTGTTTAAAAGTGTTTAAAATGGCAGTACTCCTTGAGGAACTTTAAAAAATGAAAGAAGAGTCACAGGAGGGAAGAGGATCCTTTGGCTTTGCACTTCAATTTTTAGAAATGGAGATTTTGAACTATGAAAAACAACAAGAAACGCTTGAAGAAAAAGAAGGGTTGGACAAAGAAGGAGCCATCTTTAACGACAAAACAATGCAATGTGGGGTAAAATGGTAAAAACGAGTTAAAAATTTAAGCCTTGGGGAAACAACTAAAGAAAAGAATAGTTTGAAAAGTAAATATAACATTAGGAAGAAGCAGAAGAGAGGATTACAGAAGGGAGAATCAGAGAGACGGGAAGAAAAAGGGTGGAGAGAAAAAGAGGGGAAAGATTGAAAGGAAAAGAAGTTATAAGGGATAGGAAATAAAGAAACGGGAAATGTACAAGGATTAAAGGTATTAGCCTACTTAAAAGACATACAGATAATGGTTAAAATGTAAATTAAAAAAGAGGAGTCTGCAAGGGTACAAGAGATAGTGTTGTTATATTAGAAATAATAATGAGCTAGAAAATATGAAACATAGGTGATTACAATGAAAGATAAAACTGGTATTGTGATGTAATGGAATGCTTGCTAGGAAATAAGAGGAATGAATGAAAATAATTTATAAATTATAATTGAAGAGAAATGTGAAAGATTTATAATGAAATCAATATCAGTTGTTAGGATGAATTTGAATGGATTAATCATTTTATTCATCACTTTTATATATTTTCTCTTTTTTTAGAATTAAGTGTGCATTGTTAAGGGAAAGTACCAAGCAGAATTTGGTTGATGATGGGAGTTATATGATATAAAAAAGATATTAGAAATTGAATGTTATAATTGTATAATGTATAAATTAAATGTTTGATGAGATTTGAAAGGATAATAATTTTAAAATATAAAGATGACACACTCTATTTGGTGATTATAGGGGAACCTTGCTTTTAATGCCTGGAAGGGGAGGGAATTTTCTTCTTTCTCTTCCCTTTCAGGATGATGATGGAAAAGAATCTATGAAATTGTAAGTAGGACAGGCAAAAGTACAAGTATAGTGACTAGAAAGATGTAGAAATTTAGAAAAAGATAAGTAATTGAATTAGAAAGGAATGAGATAATTATAAAATAAGGCTGAGGAAAGTAAGGGAAGAGAAGAATTATTAGAAAATTGATAAAATAGTGAAAAGATATGAAATTGAATACAAAGATGAATACGTAACTGAGATTATGTCTGCATGGAGATGTGATAATCTGGAATCATGCTGCTCTCAAAAAGAGATGTTTTATTTCTATTATGTTTTGTGAAAACCCAACAAAACTTTTATTAAAAAAAAGAATTGGAGTATCAAAATAGTAGATTTTAATGCAATTGTGGATCCAGAACTGGACTATAAAACTAGGAAAATAGACAAAAAAGCGAGGAAAACACTTCCCAAAGCTTTTCTTAATATAGTGGAAGAATTAAGAATCCAAGATGCTTGGAGAGATACCAATCCTGAGAAAAAACAATATTCATTTTATTCAAACAGACATATGTCTTGGTCAAGAAGAGATATGAAGTGGTTATCAATATACAAGAAATAAACATTGAAACAAATATTTGGGCAGATCAAAATCCGATTAAAGTTATATGGAAAGGACAAAAAAGAAAGAAACTGAGATGGACAATGAACCAAATAATATTAAAAGAAAAGGAACATGTTCAGTTTATGGAAAGAGAATTTGAGTTTTTCTTTAAAGAAAATAGGAAAGAAAAAACATTAAAAAAATTATGGGATAGTGCAAAGGTGTATATTAGAGATTAACGATAATGTGGGAAAGAAATAAAAAGAAGAGACAAATGCAAAAAAAATTAGAAGAATATAAGAAATATATAAGAAATTAGTGATGGAATGACAGAAAGACCCACAAAAAAAGAATATAAAAAATCAAATGGAGCTAAAAAAAACATAAGTGGATGGAATAAGAAGAATTAGCACAAAAAATTAAAAGTGCTAAACAAAACGTTTTTGAAAATGCAAATAAACCAGGAAGATGGCTGACGTACAAACTGAAAAAAAGAGAAAGAAAAAAATTGGTCCACCAATTAGTAGATGATTATTTTAAGACCACTATCTCTTTTCCTTCATATTTATGATTGAAATGAGGATAAAAAGAAAATAATTCAAAAATATTATGAAAAATTAGATGATCAAGAGGCAATTTTAGAAGATAAAATAAAATAGTATTTATAAAAAGCACAATTACCGATAATACCAGAAACAGTCAAAATAGCATTGCAAGGAAGAATAACAACGATGGAATTAATAGAGGCAATTAAAGGACAAAAGAGTGGCAAAACACCAGATCCGGATGGACTACTAACAGAATTATATAAAGATTTGCAAGAATCTTTAAATATAAATTTTGAGATGTTCAACGACATTGTTAGAGGCAGAGGTAACAAATTCCTGGATGGAAGCATACATTACTCTCATACCAAAAGAAAACTTAGATTCGCAACAGATTAAAAACTATAGACCAATATCATTATTGAATGTGGATTATAAAATATTTGCATCAATTATTGTAGAAAGACTGAAGAGATTTCTAAATCAGTTTATTTATCTGGACCAAAATGTTTTTTTTACCTAAAAGGCAAATTAAACATAATATGAGAATAATCTTGAACACTCTGGAGTACTACAAAGCACATCCAGAGAATATGTTTGTCTTGGAGTTACTGATTGAAATGGACAATTTCTGGAACCTTGACAATATTCTGAAACTCTGCTTAAGGGGCTGCTGAAAACCTCAGGGATTTTTTCCAACAATGGAGGAGGCCCAAAATTCAGCCAAACCAGAAGGTGAGACAGAGGGAGCTTGGGGAGGGCACTGTGGAGCATTAGCTGAATCTCTCAGCCCCCCTTTGGAGGAGCTAATGCAGGCATTTAGAGATGCAGAGGAGAGACATGATTTAGGAGCCAGAACAAGACATTCCAACTCATGGGGGAGTTGTCAAACTATGCTAACCAGACTACCAGGGGAAGGGTCCTTCACGAGCCCTCTGCATATAGCAAAGGAGTAACACTGGAGGGGTGATGCCCAAATTGAACCATCTCAAGATGACAACCCCCCAATTTATTCTAAAAGCCAATTGTTGGCAGAATTACCACAATTCCAGCAATTAAAGTGGGAAGTTTTGTCTCAAAGCGACAACCTACCTATTCAAGTTGGAGCCTGGCACAGCCCATCTTTTCTTTCCCAAGTGTTATGAGGGAAGAGGAAATTGTCCAGATGCCAGTTGGAGAGGCCCAGCATGACAGCCCACAGCAAGCAGAGATGCTGGCTATAAGAGATATGTTGCAACCTCCAATTTCTCCTCCCCAACACCCAGAATGAAGTTTACCCCTGCAGGGAGTATCCCTCTAGGGTGAGGGTTTTATCCAGGCCAGGGGTGGATTCAGTGCCAATGGACGCCAGCACCAACAAAGCCCTGGACCAAAGGGGAGTCAGCAATCCTTGACCCACAAGGGGATCTGCACAAACAGCAGTCACTCCCCTTCCACCCAGGCAGAGAATGTGGAAATACCCACGTCCTCAGGGCAACCACCCATTCAACCCCCAACTGGAGCAATCCTGCAGAGGCCCCTCTCACAGAGAGACACACCCCAGCCAGGCCTCAGATGACCTACCCAATCTACATATGCACCTCGTCAGGTTTCTTTCATTCCAGGTCAACCTGCAGGTGCCAGGCCAGTACCCCCTCCCAACCATGACCCAGACCAGACCACATACAGTTTAAGGCCGTTTTCAACAGGCACCATGAGCATTTTTCTTATTTCTTCACTTGAATCTGGTCCCACATAGACTAATTTGGAGACCAATACGCAAAAGCAGGCAGGCAGATTGAGTTGCTCACAGAATCACAGATTCATTCATTCATCTATCTGCCATTGGCTAGCTCTTATAGCAAGCAAATAAAAGTTGCTTGCAAGCAAACTCACAAAATTAACTCACAACACACCATGCATGTAAATATTGAATTTTTTATTTAAAAAAAGAGCAATTTTTACCCAAAATCAGGCAAAGCAGGCAGACTGAGTTNTAGCTCAGTCTCTCAAATTTGCTTGCAGTGAGTCTGCACTGAATTTGCTTGCAAGCAAACCTTCAGTCCTAAGGGAGTTTCGGCTGTGCTGAGCTGAAGATCTAGACAAGCTAGAAAGCAAGAAATCCAACCATTTTCTGCTTCCTAGCTAATCTAAATCTCCCGGCACAGAAGAACAGCTGATGGTTAGAAAAAGGAAAAATAGCAATTTAGTAGGAAAGTTTACTAGCTAAGGAGAAAGTGGGTGGGGAGGGTTCCCGCGGGCCATGTGGGCGGTGCAGCCTTGTGTTTCTCCACAGCCTGGATTAATTGTTTTGTGGGGGTGCTCTGGGGGTGAGATTTCTCTGCGTCCCACCAAAATTTTCTCACTGGCCCACCAGCTGGCTTGGACAATGAACTGTCAGAAAGCTTTTGAAACTCTAAACCGCCTTTTTGCAGCTGAACCCATTCTTCAACACCCAGACCCAACCAAACATTTTATAGTCCAAGCTGATGCTAGTGATGTGGCAGTAGCAGCTGTTCTGTTACAAAAAGACTCTCAGAATCGACTGATGCCTTGCACTTATGTGTCCAAAAAGCTAACGGACACAGAGCGAAGATGGGCGGTCTGGAAGAAAGAAGCATTTACAGTAAGATGGGCTTTGTTGACTTGGAGGAAATTCCTAGGAGTGAAGGAGTCGTTTGAGGTATGGACTGATCACAAAAACCTCGAAGCATTAAAGACCTCAGAAACTATCCCCTAAACAAGTTCGCTGGGCTCAATATTTCAAACGATTCAACTTCAACCTGAAATATAGCCCCGGAGGGAAAAACATATTGGCAGATGCCCTGTCCAGGAAACCCCAGTTTGACAGTCACCAAGACTGTACCAAGTACAGTCTTTGATATCAGAACCTCAATCGACAGACCAAGTAACCATTCGAGGCCAAGCCAACCGCAACCCCAAACGCCTGGAAGACAAACTTACCACAGAATTGAAAGCAGTCCTATTGACCAATCCCTGGTTTGTGGAACATCAACCTGAATTAACGATCAATGAAGGACTGGCTTGGAAAGGGACTAAACTTTATGTACCCGCAACCCTAAGACTAATGGTACCAAAACGTCACCAGAACTGACGGCTGGGGGGACATTTCGGGTTCTTAAAAACCCTACATTTAGTCAGAAGACAGTTCTGGTGGCCAAAAATGAAACCTGACATTGAGGACTGTGTAAAAAGTTGCTCAATTTGTGCCACGATGAAACACAGAATTGGGAAAAAAAACTGGTCTCCTCCAACAAGTAGCTGAACCAACACAACCATGAGAAGAAATTGCAATAGACTTTATCATAGAATTACCTGAGAGTGGAAGGGAATACAATCATTTGGACTGTTATTGACTTATTCTCTAAGCAGGCCCACTTTACAGCCTGTAAAGGACTTCCATCTACAAAAAAGCTTGCAAAACTGCTCATGAAGCATATTTACAGACTTATTTACATCTCATAGAATAATATCAGACAGAGAAGTACGATTTACCAGTAAATTTTGGAGGGAGTTTTAAAAATCTATTGGGTCATCCCAAGGGTTATTTATCCTCAGCATTCCATCCAGCCTGCAACGGAGCAGTAGAAAGGACAAACGCCATGGTGGAACAATACATTAGATGTTATGTAAATTATCAAGAGGAAAACTGGGCTGAATTATTACCATTTGCAGAGATTGCTTACAATAATGCAGTACATAGCAGCACAGGGTTGACTCCATTCCAAATCAACACTGACATGGAATTTGTCCTGATGCCAGAATTACTGAGAGAACCTCCTACATCCATGTCTGTAACAGAATGGATGAACTCATTAAAAAAAGGTTGGGAGAACATGAAAAAGTCTTTGACTGAAGCCGCAAAATATTACAAAAAGCAAGTAGACAAACATAGATCCCTCCAACCACCATTTAAAATAGGAGACAAAATATATTTGTCAACCAAATATCTTAGACTGAAACTTCCTAGTAAAAAGTTGGGACCTAAATTCTTAGGTCCATTCCCGATTTCGAAAATAATCAATTCGGTCATGATCCAACTAACTCTTCCCCAACTATTAGGAAAAATTCACCCAGTATTCCATAGTAGTTTATTAAAAGTACATCAATGATAAGACCAATAACAATTGCTCCCCCAAACCCTTTAATCGTACAGGGTGAGACACATTATGAAATCAGAAAAAATCCTTGATTCTAGATTATACCGAGGACAGTTGCAGTATTTGGTCTTATGGAAAGGTTACCCTGTATCAGATGCTATTTGGGTCAAAAGTTGGGGTGTACATGCAGATAGATTGGTTAAACAATTTCATGAAGAATTTCCTAACACACCGAAAGGTCCTCCTGGAGGGAAGAGAGGGAGTTAAAATATAACAGTAACCCCGTTTGTATTTATTTCTTATATGTTCTTTCAGGAGGTGAATTTTCCAAGGGGGATGCCTGTCAGCTTTGGAATCCCTATTAAAAGCTGCCACACAGCTACGGAGGATGGAAGGGGGGTTGTTGTTATTTGAGTAATTTTCAGTAGACATAATAGATTCATAAGACTGTAAAGGTCATTCTCTATGGCGCAGCAAGAATTGTACTTGAAGGATGATTGGTTCACATGATTTACGATGTGGGAGAAAAGGGGTGGGTGTTGATTGAGTATTGTGGGAAGTCTGAGAGGAAACCTTAGTTTCAGAATCTCATAGACGTGCCAAGTTTCTGTTTTAATAAAGCACTTTGAGAATATGTTTGTCTCGGAGTTACTGATTGAAATGGACAATTTCTGGAACCCTGACACATGACTGACAACTGTGTTGGCACGCTTTCTTATGGTATGGGAAAAATAGGATTCATGGGTACTTTCAAAGATATTATATAAGAAACGCTTTATTGTTAGTGTGGGAGAAAGTCAGAGAACAGCATTATTTGAAAATACCAATTTGGCTTTCGATAATGGAAGCACTTATTCATCCAAATATTTTTAATCTCGGAAACATTGTTAGTTATAAAGATATTTTGAATGAAAAGGGTGAGCTCAAAACTGAACAAGAATTGGGTGAGCTAGGAATTGACATGGTTTGGTATTCATATGTGCAAATACAATCTAGACATGAAAAAGATGTTAAATTATATAGCTTTTACAACGATCAGACAGAATTGGATAAGATATTAGCAGGAACAGAAGAATGATAAAAAAGCTGTATAGTTATCTGTTGGGTATTAAATTGGAAGAGGAACAATAAAGGAGACAATGATAGCATGGGCAAAGAATTTTGGCTTTACAATAGAACTAGATAAATGGCAGAAGCTATGGGATAGGAATTATAAGTTAACAATGTAACCCGCATATAAAGAAAATTTGTTTTATAAATAGCATTTTGCACCAGCGAGGTTGGCAAGGAAGTTTAAAGATAAATCAGCCATGATTAGAAAAAATGATACAGAAGCATATTGATCTAAAACCTGAAATATTCCTGTTGGGGATCTTACCTAAAAACTTATACTTAAAAGGGAATACATACTTAATTATTCATATATACAGCTAGAATTGTATTTGCTCAAAGCCGGAAAAGTGAAGAGATTCCCACTGAGGAAAAGATGATTAGGAAAAGATGGTTAGGAAAATATTAGAATGTGCAGAAATGAATAGATCAACACTTGCAATTAAAGAGAAGAAGCAATTTGAATATTATAAGATATGGGAATTATTTTATAGATGGTTAGAGAAAAAATATGAAAGCTAGAAATATCTGATAGACTAGTGAAATAAAGAAAATATCTTAATAATTAAATATGATAAGAAGAGGGTTGTTATAATGATAGACATATTATGTATATTAATAAGTAAAGATCTAAACATGTTATTATTATAGTGTAAGAGATATTACATATATTAATAAGATAACAATGGAGAACTAATACTAATGTAATGAATATGGTAGTAATTTTGATGATTGTTGCACAAGATATTTGTACTCAGATGACACACTGTTAAATGGAAGATGAATTGTTTGTACTTATAAAATAAAATTAAAAAAAGATTCTTGAGTATTCAAAATGGAAAAAGAAGCAGGGACATCTATGTATCACATTCTCTTCCCACCTGATGCAAATGCCCATTTATTATTTCAATTTATTTTAAATGAATTCTTGCCAATCAGCAAATTCCAAACAATGCCAGCTTCGCTCTAGGATAGAAAGTTATTTCTACAAGTTAAATTAATATTTTAATTTTCTGAGGGAGGGAGCAATTAACTTAATCTGTTGTGACAAATGCCATGCAGAACTTTGTTTCAACAGTAACATTTATTGTAGCACAAGCTTTTATGATTTATAAATTCATATTTATAGGAATATGTAAATATTTCTTAAATTAAGGAATAAGTTAAAGCTATGATACTCCCTTTCACAATCATGAGGGACACCTATCTGTTTATGACAATAGATACAATGATACAGTCATGAGAGGTAAACCTTGACATAGACTGAGAAGTTAACTTAGTCCCAGTATCTACTTTGACACCAGAAGACTTAATGTTATTAATTATAGCAAGAATTCGCAAATCTGATCATTGTCCACTTCAATGTAGTCATCACTGTTACCACTAATAGCTCACCAAACTCTAGGGAGGACAACTGATATGGAACATATAGGAAATAAGTACAATTTTAATTTCCCCCAAATAACTGCAGAATGCTCCAGCTTTCATGCATATTTTGTAACTGACTTCAAGATGACCATGATTTAATGAGAAAATAACAATTTATTTTATGATAAAATAGTTGAGATGAAATTTCCATGGATTAACAGAGACAAAGATGATCAAACTTAATGAATTCTTTATCTCAATGGTGCAAAAACATCTGCCACACCAAAATGTATATATATTCTATTGAAAAGCACATTAACACTGAATATACTGGCAATATTTCATTCCCTGTAACCTTTTACTTTTTAATCACCTCCCCACGAATAGGCAGGCTATAATTCAGAAAAAAATGCTCTAATAAAAGGAATTAAATATTAAGATGTACAAAACTTTCATTTTCTCATATATCAGTGACTAATCTCTGTCTTTGTTGTCTAGTATCAAGAATGTGCCAAATGATATATTTTGAAGATTTAAGTTCCTTCAATATAAATTACTTGTCTGCTTGTTCTTCTTGCTGGCCTATAGCCATAATAATGTTTTGATCTGTTCTGATCTATGGTTGGCTTCATTTATCTACTGGAAATCAATGACTTTATTTGTGGTGATAATCTATTTCCTTGTTAACTGACAGCAATTTATGGATTATGATTTTATACAATGATAACTACACAAAGATTTAAAATGAGAAACCTGATTGGAACATTAACATTTATTTACAAATATATTTCCTTAAATGATTTCATTTTGACATTCATTAAAGCTATGTGATTTCTGCATTTGTTTTATGAAACTTATCAACAATAAATGCATTTAGATTCTAGGCAACATTACATTTTGATTTATCACAGGAAATAAATCAAGCATATTTAATGATGCCTTTCCCTTCCTTAACCAGAGGAAAAATCATTTTCATAAAACAAAAGCTACTGAAATAAAGTCCAAATTAAATTTACACACTACACAAATTTCACTTCTATCTAGGATTAAATGGTCACATGCAGGTGGGAAGTAAGTAGCATATCACCTTGGTCAGCAAATGAGAAGGCTTTCCTGCAATGTTTCTCAGAAGGAGGGAGGTTTCCCTGTCCAAATAGGAGTGCTTGCACAGAAAAAAAAGAAAAGAAATTAAGTCACAAGAAAGCCAGTGCAGTCATTTTATAGTGCATGATCAGTAATAATAGATAAGAGAGTAACTTCTCTTCTTCATCTGAAGCACAAATATTGCTTCAGGTATATTTCAAGCCATGTATTAAAAGCAAGCTGCCAGAATGGTGCTGTAGTTTTAAAAACATCTGCAAATTCCTTTCCACCACAATTTTGAAAGTTTCTATGAACTATTCCATAATAATTTTATCGAAATATTCTAGAACTTATGTCTATGCCAACATAAAATTTTAGCCAGAATTTCACCCACATAATGAAAAAAGGTATTTCAACCATTTAAAAACAATATAATTTAATAACTATAGCCTTGTTCAGGAATGTATTTTCCAGAATGCTCAGCTTTAACCTATTCCCATTGCCATTGCAACCATTTTTTATTTCTTCTACACTAGGGGAACTCAGTATATTCCATCTGTTATCATTTTTGTGGATAAACCTCTATACACTATTCTAGCAGGATGGAATGTGAACTCTTCCATTAGCAATTATTAAGACAAACCTTTTAAACAAAGGTTCCCAAGTGGTGTTTTGCTTTCTCAATGCAGCACTGGAAGTAGGCCTAAGAAGGGCTGAAATGGGGATATTTAACTTTTGGTTAAAACTGAATTTTTCCTCACAAAGCTAGCTGACCGTTTCTATGTATTCCGGAAAGTAATGGTGGACCAAACTGCTGCAGAGATTGCATTCTTCCTAGATGTTGGTAGAAATGGGCAATGGCCAAACAACAGAGATGCTAAAGCAGACACTTGAGAGATACAGCCATATGGCAGATATAGCCATAAATGAAGACTGAAGTAGAATTTTTGAAAGTACAGAAGTAAGTATCTGGTTGACTAATCTCCAGGTAGCACCATTATCTTAAGCAGCTTATTCTTCAATATCACTGCACTTTTTAACAAACTATCTTCAGCAATTCTTAAGGACAGATAAACACTCTGCTCAGAAAAACTGCCCATGTGGGAAATTGCAAAAGAAAACATCTTGTGAATACTTGTCTAATACCTCGTCTATACAGATTATTCTGTCATCACTATAGCATTTTCAAGACTAAAATTTCCAGATGTTCTTGTTGACTTTTAGATAAATATATAAATATAAATACTTGGAGACAAAGATCCCAAAATAACAAGGCCAGTCTCATAGTTCTCTTAGGCAGTATAGCGAGTATAGCATAATTGAAAGGAGGAGCAGAAAGCACACAAAGAAAGTGCATACAGGGGTCTTCCTTTTGTATTATTGCATATAACTGTATTTTATGTTACTTACTCTTTAAAATATTTGCTTTCATTATTCTTGTTACTACCATTTAAACCTACATTTTCTTTTTTCTTAGGTAATATATTAGGCAACGAATTAAGTAAAACTACTGTGTTAAATAACCAGAATTAGCTGCAAAATTATGCATACCAAAACAATTGAGGGCAAACAAATATTTTAAGGGGAAGTGATTAAAAACTCCAATAAAAGCAAAGTAAAAATTATCATGTTCTTCTGGAAATATTGTTTAAAAGCATACTTAAGTAATTTGTTATGCTTTTGCCTGTGTTTACTTTAAGATTTTAACTTTAAGATCTTAATTTAAGATTCTAATTTAATTTAAAAATTCCTTCATCTTTTAATGTTTTGGATGATATTTAGTGGTTGAGACACCAGGCTAGAAAATTATATGTATGTATGAATAAATAAATAAATACACTGCCCGATATATAGCACTGAAACACAGCTGATATGTGCTAAATTTCAAAGTGAAAAACGATTAAATACTTTAATATGCAGCTATCTTACATCTGTAGTATGCTTAGTTACAGATACACAATAAATAAGGGTACATCACTACCACATAAATATTATTTTAAACATTAAACTAGTCAATTTTACATAACAAAAAAAATCAGATAATTTTCTAGTCAGGAGAGGGTATTAATGTGCCTTGGATAGTTAATAAGCCCCTGACATAATTGCTTAAGGCCATGTCACACTGCCCAACGGATGCAAAAAGGACACAGCAGACAAGCAAAATGTTCCATCCGTTGTTATCCGCTCTC
>BHFT01077347.1:0-30060 GCA_004320025.1 Laticauda laticaudata
ACATCCGACAGAGGTCTTCAATCACAAGCAGCTTCTTCCCACCACTCAAAGAAAGCCTCCTCCCTCCATCCCAAATCGGCTGGATCGCAGGCAGGTTCTAGTGTCTCACACCAATTCTCTGCTGCCAGCTCTCACCTTCCAGAGCATCCTCCCATCGTAGCAGTGCATCTAAGGCCTCCAGAGCAGCAAGTTACCCCGAACGGGCTGCAGAAGCCGAAATAGAAGCTGCAGTAGCAGATGCAGAGCTATACGCCACAGAGGAGGTAACACGGCAGAAGGCGGCTCAACAGGCTGAAATAGTGGCTCAACAGGCAGAAATAGCCAAAGCCAAGGCCAGACAACAGGCAGAAATGGCCAAAGCACAGGCCAAATTGGAATTGGTCAAATGACAAAGAGATGCCACAACAAAGATGGCACAGGCCGCAGCATGGTGGAAGATGGCCAACAACACTTACCTCCCATTCAACCTCAAAGAGTTGGGAGAAGAGAACCCAAATATTCGGGTCAAGGCCTACGTGGATGAGCAGCACTCACTTCGAAATGAGCAGATAGAACTGCCTCAGTTGCCCAGCAGTCTCCCACAACCAGGAAAGCACTGGGATGAATCTCAACCACAGACTTTACACATCAGTTACACTACTGACATTGTATGACCAAAAGTACGAGATTTACTTCCCACCAACAGCAAACCTTCCTCAATTGATATTGTACATACTAAGGTCCAAGATTCTCTTCCCAGCACTAGCAATCCTACTGCAATGTCTCACGTTCTGCTGGCCAAGCAACTTAACCTACCAGTGCTCACAACAGTTTCTTGATGAGTCGACATGCCATCAATGACAACTGCCATACTCAATCCACAGGAAGCAGTATTCCTGCCACAACCTCAGTACCAATCCGGCTCCCAGGCACTGCAAGGTAACTGCACCCAGCCTGCACAGCAGCATGACACTCAACCATCGTCCCCAATATGGGAGAACAACACCCTCCATAAGTACTGGGAGGAAGACTACAGCCCATTGTTGACTTACAACCCGAATCCACCCTACGAGAATCCAGGGGGAGAACCCTCTAAGTCAACACCTCCCCACAAGTCAGCAATGCTGAAGATTACTGGAGAAATTTGTCTGTACAGAGTGGAAAGCTAAATTTGCATGCCAATGGAGTTCGCAGATTCTCTAACAAGCCAGGTGGCGAATATCTAGTATGGAAGAAACTTTTCCTGCGCCCTGTTCAGGCAGCACGCCTGAACCCTGATGAAATAATCAGACACTTGATAGCATGGCTAGGGCGACAGTCTGCTGACATAGCGCACTTTTGGCATCCCACTTAGATGATCCAGACACTGCCCTCCGGTTATCATGGAAAAGGCTTGACAAACTGTTTGGCACTTCCGAGGATGTAGAAGCAACACTCTTGAATAGCCTCAACAGTTTTCCTAAAATTCCTATCGACAAGCCTCACCGAAACATAGTCCTCACTAACATACTTGTCCAGCTGAGAATGGCACAATGGGATCCCAACTTACTGGCATTTGCCTGTCTTGATTACATCAACATGCAGAACAAAATTGTTCAAAAACTTCCACAGGTGCTAACTGAAAAGTGGTTCCAGTTGACTGACACCTTCATGGCCAAGGGTCGCCACCACTTTCTACCGTTCACACTTTTTGAAGAATTTTTGTCTCACCAAGCAACAGTGTGCAACACACACTGGGCCCATGGACTCAGAGCTGTTAATCCTCCTACTGACAGAAGATACAACAGCAACCATATGCCGCCCTCAGGCCCTATGTACACTACCATGGAAAGACCCTTCATGGTTGTCCATAAAACCAAGATTGACTCCTCATCCACACACAGTTGGGGAGAGGAGTCATCAGATACAACCCAATTTAGATCTCTGAACACAAAGAGAATACAGTTTTGTCCTATGCACCACGCTCATCACTCGCTGAACAATTGCACTGGGTTTGCAGCGAAATCACTGACCCAACGAAAAGAGTTGCAAAGGGAGTACCAATACTGCTACAAGTGTTGCAAATCCAAACACCCGTCCAAGTACTGCACAACCAAGGTGCCATGCGACTTTTGCAATAGTGACCAACTGCATCCAAAACCAAAACTGCATTACCACGCTGCATCCAAACTCTGAGCTGCCACTGTAGCTATCTCATAACCCTCCTTAGGACAAGGAGCCTCAATGTAACACAGAAGCATGCAGGACTCCTTGGCAGACTGCCAAACTGCAACCAAAACCAAGCATGAGTGTCACCTGCACAGCACTGTGTGCCGACTCACCATGCCTTGGTCGTGTCTTCCCATCTGCTTAGCCAAAAAGTACCCTGAGGGATGCCCCAAAGATGCTGTAAAAATGTACGTGCAGATAGACACTCAAAGCACCTGTACCCTGGCCAGACCTGCATTCTTCGATCTCTTTGAGGTGCAACAAAACAAACTTCCCTTCACTGTATCAACATGCCATGGACCAAGAAGCATGGTGGGAAGGAGAGCTACTGGACTCTACATAGAGTCATTGGATGGAAGTTCCTGGTTCCCACTACTGCCCATGTTTGAATATGATTGGGTACCGAATGACCGCAGTCAGATCGCAACTCCTGAGGTCATAAGTAGCATGCCTCACCTACAGCATCTGGCTCACCACTTTCCTGCTATAGATCCAGAGGCTGAGATCCTACTCTTGCTGGGAAATAATACCCCATGCGCCTTTTGAAAACAAGAATGACGTTCCAGCCCAAAAGGCTGCCTGCAATCAGTACACTTTCACTAGGACACCCTAAACGGCTGCCAACAACCACCAGACATCCACTAAGATGCTCTACATGGGCATATGCCTCCACAACACCCTTTCCAACAGCTTTCCGACACCCTTTGAGACCGTGGAAGCAAAAGTACCATTCCAATCCTAAAAGGCCACCAGACGCAACCACCAGACTTTCACCTTTACAACCAAGAATACCTGTACACTCTAAAAGGCTGCCAGAGGTGACCAGCAGACTTGCACCAAGAGACTGAACTTGAAAATTGAACCTCAAGCTTTGCATGCTTTGCTTTAATGCTTTATTAATGTTTACTGTTTTTCTTAGTTATATAGCTAACTGTTCATCTTAGTTATATAGTTATCTGCTATTCATAGGATTACTGTTTACTGATATCTTAGTTTATAGTTAATTTTTTTTCTCCTCTTAATAGTGGAATTTACAATTCCAGGCGGGGAGTGTGCTGTCCCAGACAGTCTATGGGAATTGGATAGTTATTTAGGAATTATGAGCTGTCCCCTTAGGGGAAGGCATCATGGCAGATATAGTTAAAGGTATCCTGGAAAATGTCGTCCATATCACATGACCACATCTGTAATCCTGATTGGTCACTAAATTGACCCTCGAGGGGTTGGGGGAAGTTTTCTTCACTCTTGCGTGAACTCACGAACTCATGGCAGCTTCTTTCTATTGCTACGAGATGGGTTAAGAGATAACCATCTTTTACTACAAGGCAGATATACAAAGGATTGGTCATTAAAGAAGAACTTCATCACAAACATGAGTAATAAGGATACCTGATGAACCAATAAATGTAATTTGTTATGGATGTATTGTTGAGTTATCTATCTGCATCTGTACAGTTTATAAATCCACCTCTGTGCAGAAGGCAGAAAAATTGTGCTCATACATCAAGGACTACCTGTATTTAATTGTCACTCTGCTTCTCAACATCTCAAAGGCAATTAGTCACATTAGTCAGTCCCAAATTAAAGCCTTGGGAATAGTGAGTGAAGTCCCCAAAGCCTGATACCTTAGGAGGTTTTTTCACCCTGGAGGTGTGAGATTTTCAGTTGCCTAACTGATGCAATAATTAATCAGCCATCCTTTCAAAACAAAGCAATTACTTACCATAGCTTGTTCAACATAGCAGAAGTTACTGGGCAGTGGAAAGTATTTTATTGTAGGAATGCAGCTAAAAATGAAGCACCAGGAGAAAGCCTAAAAATCATGTGTGAAAGTAATATATACTACCTAGCAGGTAATAATGGCTTTGAGCTTGACATTGGATTGTTGTGAAGAATATTTGAATTTCTAAAAATCATCAGGGCAAAGATCATAATACAAAGGTGGATGATTAAATGCATCTGTAAGAAAGCAAACATGGACATAAGACACAATCTTGATGCTTAAAATAATAATGAGTCATGGGGGTGGGGGGAATCAAATGCATTTCCAGAAGACAGACCTACATTTTTTCACCCAGAGACTGAAACTGCAGATGTAAATAATGAAAGGACATCTGTTAAGGTCCTCAATTTTCTCTAAAGAAATGGATAGAATTTAAAGCCAGGATATTTTTTTCTAATACTGAATAACTGTTTTTGTTTTTTTAAAAAAACTGTTTGATAGTGGAAAATAGATCAGCAAAGGATTCAAAGATGTTCTTACTGTAGGTGTTTGAACTTTGTGTATGTATCTGTGTAAGTGTCCCAAAGGTGCTTTTTTCAGGAGGCACTGGACTTTCTTGATTTTGCTTTTGAAGACATTTCTCTTCTCATCCAAGAAGCTTCTTCAGCTCTGACAGGATAGTGGGGAATGGAAGGATTTATATTCCTTGCAGACAGCTGATCNTCAGCTCTGACAGGATAGTGGGGAATGGAAGGATTTATATTCCTTGCAGACAGCTGATCATTTGCATCCTTTTAGAGGGTCCTTGAAGCACTTGGAAATTTATCTGTGTCCTCAGGATCACCTGAGTGGTGCTCCTGGTTCTTGTTGTCCGAAATTTTTCCTCTGGAAATCCATTCCTACTCCTGCACCATTCAAAGGGTGTTCATCCCAAATTGAACAACTAAAAGTCTGTAGAGATTCTCAGTCATGACCTAGATGACTAAGAATCTCTACAGACATCTGAATATGTGATTCTTATCCAACTATTACCAGCTTTGATTTAGTTTTCATCTCAACCTCCCATGATTTTCTAGCTTTAATTTCAATATTTTCTGTTATGTTTTCAGGAGAACTCGTAATGGAAATAATGAATAGAATTTTGTGGACCGAATTCATTCTTCTTGGACTTCTGAATCACACGGTAATGCATACAGTTTTCTCTGGGGCGATCCTATTGACTTTTTTTGTTGCCTTGCTGGGAAACTGTATTTTCTTTTTTGTAACTGTCACAGGTTCATATTCCAGAGTCCCTATGTACTTTTTCCTCAGCCAGCTCTCCTTTATAGACATCTGCCAGACTTCTAGCATTGTCCCCAAAATGTCCATGGATTTTTGGAAAAAAGACAATACAATTTCATTGCCTGGATGTGGGATTCAGATTTTTTCCACTTTTATGATGGGAGCAGCCGAGTGCCTCCTACTGACCATCATGTCTTTTGACAGGTATGTGGCCATTTGCAAACCTTTGCACTATCTAGTTTTCATGACCAGAAGGGTATGTGTGACCATGTTGGGTGGAGTTTGGCTTGGGGCAATTCTTCATTCAATCATGCACACTTTTTATGTGCTCCAGCTAGCTTTCTGTAAGTCTAATAGAGTAAATCAGTTCTTTTGCACAGTTCAAGCTCTGCTGAGATTATCTTGTTCTGAAACATCCACCTATGAAAATTTGTTTTTACTAACTGGCAGTATATTACTCTTGGGTCCCTTCTCCATTGTCCTGGCTTACTACATCTCTATCCTTTTGACAGTCCTGGGAATGCAATCAGTGGAGGGAAGGCATAAAGCATTTGGCACATTGTTTCCCACCTCTGTGTGGTGGGGCTCTTCTATGGGGCAGCAAGTTTTAAATATATGAGACCCAGATCTTACAGAACACCAGAACAAGATAAGGTGGCCTCTTTGTTCTGTGACATTGTGACTCCCATGCTGAATCCCTTGATATACAGTTTGATGAACCATGATATGCTAGTTGAGCTGAAAAAGCACATTCAGAAATGTAAGTTGCCTATCTAAACCACCTAACAAGGGCCACATCAATGTGGTTATTTGGAAGAGAATAAAAGGAGAAAATATTATGTAACAGTCATGAGTAGCAATTACTAACAGTTAAATCCTCTATGAAACCATCAAAGCTATTCAGCTTAGTGGCTGTTGCATCTTGTAATAGAGGAGTTCATACTGAAATTACAGCATATACTAAACTATGTGAGGTTGGGGTTCCTTTTGTTTGTCTTATATTATTCCGTTCATATTAAAAAATGGTAGAAAATGTCTCCATACAGTACATAATTTTACATTTCACCAACACTCTGAGTCAGGGGAAATCATTAGATGATTCTATCTGAGCCCAAAGTCCATAGAATTTTAAGTTCTTATAAAGCAAGAATGTTCCTATCCTGCTTTCTGGAAAATATAAGAGTGTATGGTTTCCTAAAATTAAAAATATGCAAGCTGTAAAAACTGCTTGATACTTTAAAATCCCTATATGTTGCTTAAGTTTGTTTTCTAATGTGCGTGTGTAAGGATACTGTCATAGCTCTGGTCTCCAAAGATGGCCCCATAAATTTTATCAAAGTCAACCAGTGCAACAACCAAGTTGACAGAGGAGATATGATTGAATTATTGAGGGGTACGTGGTCTTCTGTTAGTAACATTAATACATCTTCAACCTTGGGAAGGATTGTATGATACTAGGGAATACCAGTCTATTCCCAAATACCTTCCTTGCGGCCTAACAGCCTCCTTGTCCCACTTCACTTTTAGATTGTATTGAAAAAAAATGAACAAGTGTCTAAAATGCTGCAGAGGAAACAGCTAGTAGCACTTAGTTTTTGCAGCAATGCTGTGGCCTCCACAAATGCTCCACCAAGATGTTAGCATGTTAAAGTAATGTTTTGGGGTAGTCTATCCCTTCCCATAAAGGGGGCACTATGGCTCAGTGGTAAAAGATACTGAGCTTGTCAGCTGGAAAGCTCATAGCCTGGGTTCCAGAACTGAGTGCTGCACAATGGAGTGAGTTCCCGTTCTTTGCCGCAGCTCCTACCCACCTGGCAGTTTGAAAGAAGTTTAAAAGTATGAAAATGTGAGTAGATAAATAGGTACCACTTTGGTGGGAATGTAACAGCTTTCCATGCACTTTGGAGTATAGTCATGCTGGCCTCATGACCACGGAAAGTATATTCAGACAACATTTCATCCCCTAATTTGTAGTTATGGTCCATAATATTGGAATGAAGAGAAGTATGTTGAAATAGTTTATTAAAAATATAGAATATTATGTAATTATAGATGTCAGATAGCATTGGCTCTTATGTTCAGATCACTTTCTTTGACTAGTCTGCTGAGGCAGTAGATCTGTCTTTATATAGCAAGACCATAAATAGAAAAATAAAGAAAGAGTATAAACAATACTATTGAGATTTAAAATATTTCATTTAGAAATTAGAAAGCATTATTGGTTAGAAACAACAACATGAGCTGCTCCCAAACTCTTATCTGGAGTCACAGCCAAATGATTGTTCTGCAAGAAAATTATTATTCGATAAACCAGTAAATGCTTCCACATTAAATTACTCCTTTTATGCATTGTGGATATTAATTGCTTCCCTTATGGCAGATTTCATTGAAGTTTCAATCCAACCATGTGGATGAGTTGTGTATTCACCAGCAAAGTAGATCCTCCCTTCATTTCGGGCCAGTATCTGAGAATAATGGGTAATCTGATATGGGGTGTATGTGCTGAATGCTCCCATGGAATATTGGTCAAGGGTCCATTTTTGCACCACATGTTTGCCACAGACCGATTTGAGATAATTTTTAGATACTTGATGGATTTCTACAAGGTCATCCATCACCACATCAACACACTTTTCATCACTGAGTGTCGTATAAAACTCAGAGTCAGAATACCAAGTATAGGATGCCAGAAGGACTCCTATTCCATGGGGGAAGTCATGATTTGGATAGTAAATTATTCGTGATGGGAGATCTGTGATCGATCTCCCTCCATGGATCCCCTCGTTCTCCCAAAACTTCTCAGTGCAAATCAAGGCAATTTTAGTTGCACTTGCATAAGTCAAAGACCGCAGTGCCCGAGTCTTGGGAATGGAAAGACGTGGCACAAACTTGATGAGTCGTGTGGCTCTTGCTGTAGCTGTGATGAGGACATAGTCAGCAACCAGAGATGTAGGCCTGGACAACCATTTGTAGAAGACTCTTACTTTGTTGTTGATGCGAAGTATCTTCTCCACTGTGCAATTGAAATGGACAATTCTAACCATTTCCTTAAAGAACCTTTGAGGAAGTTGATCAAATCCACCAGTAATTTCATCAAAACTAAATTTGAGAGAAGGAAAGAAACAAATGCAAGTACAGTTTATCAGTTATTTCTAAGTTATCTCAAAAAATGTTCATTTTCTGGAGACAATGCAATGAATGTCAAGTTGGAACAGATTACGCCTGTCGCATACATCTTTCCGGTTCTGAAGTTGCCACCCAGTTCAAGGTGGGTGGGTGGGGTGGGGGAAAGAGCCTCAGAATGCACACCTGCCAGAACAACTTACGATCTCCTGGGAACCAAGGTCATCCCAACTACCATTGACTAGAGACTGAACCCTATTGCACCCAATTTGAAAACATGACCTGTGTCCTAGGGGGGAGGGGGAATGCTTAACTTTTAACTGTGCAAAGGAATAGGAAACAGTCAGAGCTGTTTTTAACCTCATCTGTGCCCAATTCAGGGGTGGGATGCTACTGGTTCTGCCCGGTTCTATAGAACCAGTAGCTCTGAAGAGCAGCAGACACTGAACCACTTCGATGTCTGCTGCTCTGTTTGGCCCATCTGCCCATTCGGGCTCTTGGCTGTCCTTTATTTCCTGCTTTTTCAACTTCAGCTGCTTTGCACGGCACGGTGGAGATTGAAAAACCAGAAAAGAAGAGGAGTTTGAAACGCTGCTCATCCGCACACAGCACTTGTCAGCTGTCTGGGTGGCACAGCCGAGATTGTCTATACATGCGCACAAAATGCATTCTCACGAGGGGTGGGATTCTACCTGGCAGAGAACCAGCAAATTGCGCCACTGGTGGGCCCCACCCTGCCCACTCACTCCTTAGCTGGCATGTGTGCCATCAAACTTACCTGCTAAATTGCTATTTTTCCTTCCCCTCCCCCAATCATCTGCTGTTCTTCTGTGCCGGGAGATTTAGATTAGCTAGAAAGCAGGAAATTTCTTTCTAGCAAATCTTCAGATCCTCGGCTCTGCTTTTAAGCAGAGCAGAGCCTTCCTTAGGACTGGAGCTTCTATTATGCAGTGCAGACTCAGGTAGCCGACTGCAGATAGATAGATCACTAAGTGAATTGTGATTCTGTGAGCAACTAAATTTGCTTGCCTGCTTTGCCTGATTTTGGGTAAAAGTTGCTCTCTTTTTTTATAAAAAGTTCAATATTTACATATATAGTGTGTTGTGAGTTAATTTTGTGAGTTTGCTTGCAAACAAATTTTATGTGACATACTCAGGTAGCCGATGACAGATAGATAGATCTCTGAATGAATCTGTGATTCTGTGAGCAACTCAATCTGCCTGCCTGCTTTGCCTGATTTTGGGTAAAAGTTGTTCTTTTTTAATTAAAAAAATCTATATTTACATAAATATTTATAATATTTACATACAAGCCATGCCCAGCCAGTCACGTGACCACCAAGCCACACCCACAAATTAGGACATACTCACAGAACCATTTGTTAAGAAATTTGAATCCCATCCCTGGCCCAATTGATGTACTCAATACATTAGTGCTTTGAGGAAGATGGTGTATTGGAGTACTGATTTGCTTGGGTTCATCAGTCAGAATCTTGATAGTTAATGCAGTCCAATGCTAGTTATTTTAGCCCATCTACTTGAGATCAGGGATTAGTTTCTGTTTCAGTTCAGGTTTATTTCAACTGTCATAATTGCCAAGAAGAAAGCAAATATAATTTATTTTTTAAAAAATAGCCTTTAGTTTCCCCCCACCATCTCATTTACCTGTTTTTCAAAAAGAGGAAATGATCCATAACAGAAATAAGGAATGAGCTATGAAATCCAGCTTCTTCATTCAAGAAGTCACCAATCATTTCAACAGCTCCCATGCTCAAATTTCCTTCTTTGATGAGATATTCCTAATATACAAAAAATATTTGATGGAGGAAATTCTGAATTTTGTCACTCATGAATATACAGTATGCAGTCATTCCTTGATTGCGTGAATCTAATGCAAAGGCAGACAACCTTAGGAGGTCACAAATGGAAGTTTCTGGAAAAGTGCAGTAGGTAGGTGAATGAGGGAAACAGTATGGCAATACATCCACAGGCTACCACAGTGATAGCAAAGGTGACATACCATGATGTTTTCAGTGACATGCTAATGCTCACCCACATCCGACAACAATTATTCTCAAAAGCATGCCCCATTCTATGTGATTTTTGGGGGGGATCTTGGAGGTCATGCAAGAGGTCTATGCTCTTGTATGCCATTTGGAGCCTCTGAAACTCATGTGAGAATGGGACAGATTGGATTTTGTAGGCTGCAAAGGCTGCAGAAGAGCATTCTTTGAATCCACTTTAGAGAAACTTCAGGTTGGTTTACAGCGGGGTATGCCAACAGAAACTCCACATGAAGGTAAGTGACATGTGGCAGATCCCGAAAAGTGCAGATCACAAGGACAATCCCCAAGGCTCGTGCCCCTTTCTGCCTCAAAACAATAAAAAACTGTATTGTCAATTCCCACACATACACACAACCCAACAACAGCAGGAGAAAAGGAATTCAATTCTCTTTCTACAAAACCAGTTATGCAGTTAGTTATAGGAAAAGAACAGGCAGAATGGGGTGGGGTGAGTAGGTGGAGTTATGTGCATCATCAGCTTAGAGTCATTAGGTTCCCACAGATGGTCCAAGTCCCTCCCCTTCTGAATCTGATTGACCCTTATCTAGCTCCAATACAGTGGTGGGATTCAATTTTTTTCCTACCAGTTCTGTGGGCATGGCTTGGTGGGCGTGTCAGGGGAAGGAGACTGTAAAATCTCCAGTCAGAAGTGGTATTTGTCAGTTCTCCAAACTACTCAAAATTTCCGCTACCAGTTCTCCAGAACTGGTCAGAACCAGCTGAATACCAGCTCTGCTCCAATGTAATGCTGAACCTTAGCTAGATTCTTGGGTATAAGCTTGAATAAATCTTCTTTGTTGCAGTTTAATGGATTGTCCTGATCCTTTGTCATTGACATTTATATAGGATGATGCACGGTGAATAAAGGATAATTGCAAGTGTCAGTTTTTATTTTTTAGTTATCTCATAGTACAATTCTGTCAGCTGCAGATATTTTCATTTCCTTTGAGGCACAGGTGGTATTCAACAGGTTCTGACCAGTTCTGGAGAACTGGTAGTGGAAATTTTGAGTAGTTTGGAGAACTGGCAAATACCATCTCCGACTGGTCNGGTGGTATTCAACAGGTTCTGACCAGTTCTGGAGAACTGGTAGTGGAAATTTTGAGTAGTTTGGAGAACTGGCAAATACCATCTCCGACTGGTCCCGCCCCCATCTATCCTCTGCTTCCTGACTCCCAGCTGATCGGCTGGGTCTTCTTTTGTTGCCCTGCACAGGAGAACGGAGCTGGAAGGCAGGTTAGTGTGGTGGGGAGGGAATGAGGATTTTGCAGTAACCTTCCCTCAGGAGTGGGGAGGGAATGGGGATTTTATAATATCCTTCCCCTGCCACGCCCACCAAGCCACGCCTGGTAGTAAAAAATTTTGAATCCCATCACTGCTTTGAGGTTTCCTCCTCCCCCAGTGGTAAATTCAACCAGGCAGTTCCCGACCATTTTCAGCAGTTTTAACCATATTCATAATAAAATGTATATCCACTTGATATACATTTCTTCAAACATATTTTTTCTTTAGAATTTTGATAAACATGGCTAGGCTTGGCAATTAATTTTCTTCAATATATTTTGTACATTGCTTCTTAATAAAGTTTTCTCTGATAGATTTTTTTAATTGGTCAACTACATTGCAAACTTGAAAAGCATGGACATTAGCCAAGTTGTAGTTCATTAATTGATTCAAAACTGCATTATCAATTGAATGTGGCCTTTTTCCTTATCATTCCTGTTGAAAAGCAATAGTAAGCTATTCATCACGCTTCTTCAATACCCCCATACCCCTAGAAAGTGGTGGGCATGTACAGAAGCTAAAAGACATTGGACAAAAATACATACATGGTTGGAAAAGGTAATAAAACAAAACATAGACTTAAAATCTCAGTGATATCTTATTGAGATTTTTCCCCAGAAAACTATAGTAAACAATAAACCCACACACACACACACAACACACACACACACAACAGCATCACACACACACACACACACACACACACACAGCAACAGCACACATATATATAGTATAATGATTCTATACTTAAGTATAGGTAAGTAATATATAATATAATATCTCATATATACACGGTTAGAAGGTATGTAGCAGGCGCGGTGGAGAGGGGTTGCTGGCATGAGATAGTATTTGTTTTTTAAGCTTTCGCGGGTAGCCTTACATGTGCGTGCTGTTCAGCTTCCCTTGGTATGTATCCCACGACATTGTTAGGCTGTAACTTGTCTCATAACTTTAAAGGTCCACACCTTTAAAGTTTAAAGTTAAGCCCTTTAGAAGGGTCTCAAACAGCCGTGTTTAAATTTGAGGCTAGCACTATGTATTGTAGGCAGAATGTGTTTTGTTCCTACATCCCTTGATTGGTTCGGGAGTCTTGGTCTGTTGTTTAGTTGGACTTGGAGTTTGTTTCGAATTGTGTTTCGGTGGTTTCTGTCTGGTCTGGTTTGTCAAGCTTGCACGTGAAAGCCTCCAATACATGGAACAGAGTGTTGCCCAGCCCAACTAAGAGGCCAACAAAAAGACAGAAAACAACCAGAACACAATCAAACCAAACCTCCAGGTCCAATAAAACACAGGACCAAGACCCCGACCAATCAGGATAGGCTAGCCTCAATTTAAAACCAACGGCTGTGAGACCTGACCACATACCAAACGTCCATACCAGTAGGCCTTCGATAATGGCAGAGCAAATTCTGCTGAAGATGTGCTAACACTTTAAAAGCATTTACACAGTGACATGGGATACCATCCCAAGGAAGCTGAAAGCCATCACTATCTACATACATATACACCCTAAGCAATACATCATACATATCAATTACATATACATATACATATACATATAGAGTATACCAATATACATATAGAGCTCGCCGTGCTGTGTTAGTCTTCCGTTCGCGTATATGTCCACGGCATTTTGTAGTTTCTCCAGACCATCCTCAATTGAAAACAGACGGAACTGTGCCAGAACCCACACATCCACACAGAACCTGATGATGGGAAGTACTGCTAGCAAGCGTTCCTCGATGAAAGTCTCATTCAACATCTTCAAGGCTTGTTTCCCTTCAGCTCTGATCTTCCTCAGAAGTAAATGTAGCTTGCTGCAGTGCTTCTTCCTTTAATGCTAATGTGGGGGTGTGACGTGACTGGCGTGGGTTTTGCTGTGTTCGTTGGATTGGCTGGGGGTGTGTTCTCGCCTAGTAGGGGCGTTGTGCTCCAGGTTAGTCTTAGTTGCTGTGGGGATGTTGAGCTGGGTGAGCTGTGATGTGTGCTTGCTCGTGTTCGTGGTGTGCGCACACGTCTCATGGTGTCGGTGTCGAGTTTGCTGTCTTGTTATGGGTCAGAATGGGTTAGAAGCAGGGTAGTGTGCAGCTGCAGTATGGGCTTCTAGTTTCGTCGGTTGTGTCTTCTCTGTCGTGTGGAGGTGAGTCTTTTTTCTGTGCGTGCGAAGTGTGCGTGGTAGCATCTTGTGTGGCACTTAGTGGGTGTGGGTCTGGCTGTCATTCTTCAGTTAGGTACTCTTTGAACTAATGAGGTGCAGGTTTTCCAAATGGTTGGTAGGTGGAGGTATCACTTCGTTTATCGAGCCCTGTTCTTTGTGTTGGAGGCTTTCATGCGCGTTGGCTCCGTGTGAAAGGACGGCTGCTGCTTTCATTAGCAAGCTGATAATTCATTAGCAAGCTGGTTTTCACCTGGGGTGCGCTGGTGGGGTGTTAGAGTTGGAGCCTATCAGAAGGAGTCTGTTTGTGCCCGATGTGTTGCCTGGCTGTGTGTGGTGGAGATCTTTCCTATTTGGAAGAGTGCAGGCGTTCAAAGATTGGAAACAGTCTGCTGAAATTCAATCTCTTCTATTCATGGCTGTCAGGTCTTTTTTCAATCTCTATGGCTTCTCTGATGATTCTGTGGCTGGGGTTTCTATAGTGGCTAGGGTTTACGTGCCATTTGAATTTGATCGTTTGTGACCTGGTGTTTTACATGTGTTGGCCAGTGAGGAAGGTGTGTTCCAGCTTTGTTACTGCATTTTTGTGTTCATTCTAGCCGGGTACTTATTTCTTTCTATTGGCCTGTCCACATGTAATGGTGCCGGGGCATGATGTACAGGGAATTTCGAATGCCCTTGTTTCCAGGTCAGTCTTGTCTTTGCGGGTTACCCTCAGGATGCTTGCTATTTTTCTATTGTCTGTTTGAAGGCATCTGGAATTCTGCTGCGTGCTATGCCTGTTGTAGTATGCTTACTGATTTTATCTGTAGTCCTACTAGTAGGCAAGACAGCTTTCCATAGGCTCGTTGATCTTCTAGGTTCTGTTTAGTCTTGGTGTGTTTTTGTGGGATCAAGTTGGTGATATTTCTTCTTGTTGACATAGCCATTGAGCTGTCATACTTTAGTCAGGGTGCATCAGCTCTCAGTCATTAGTCTGCTGTCTTGTCTCGCCAGGCGTTCCTCCCGGTTCTGGTCAACATTAGTGATTTTAGAGCCACGGCAATTTATCTGTGCTGGGGTGGGGCGTGGCCTTGGCTAGCGGTTGGTGTGTTTTCTTCTGGTATATGATTGGTGTTCCCAGTGTTCCATGCATGTTCTTCTTGCGTAGATTATGTGGTACAATCTAGGATAGGTAGTTGTTTGTTTATTTCGTTCTCTACTGGTGGAACTTATTTTGGGGTGTTAGTCTGTTAGGTGTGTTAGAATTTGTTAGGTTTTCTTTTCCATGGAGCCAAATGGTGGTCCCAAAATGTCATCGAAATTGTCCTAGCATATCTCTGGTCTTCGTCCGCGTATACCGCAGCGGTCTTGGCATTCGAATTCTCCACTGAAACAGGTTGCAATGACGGGTGACAGTGGTGATCCATAGGGGACTTCCTTCCATTTGCTGTATCTTTGTCTTTGTATATGAAATATGTTTGGTTAGCAAGTGTTCCGTTAGTTTCCATGAGGTCTCTACTGGTTGTATTTATTTTGATAGATTCTCCAAGAGTTTTTTTATTGGGACTTGAGTGCGAATACGTGAAAAACCACGGTCGAAACTTACAAAGCAGATCTCTCTTTGTTCCATGCTGTACATCTTTGATCATTTCCTAAGACAGTGGTATCCGAGTTTGTACATATGAGCCTGCGGTTCTTCAGCACGGGCTGTAGTTGTTTTGCTAAGTTTAGTAGGTATTGTAATGCGAGCTCTTTACGCGCGGCACTATGGCTCGAAGAGGTATGCTTTTTGTCGTATTTTTGGGAGGCCCGTATAATTTGGAGGCAATCTAGAACGATTTATCTCTTCGGATGATCGTCTGTTGGATTCTTCTTGCTATGTGGCTGGTTATCAATTTCTTCTTGGTTAATTTTCCAGTATCTGTGTTGGGTCTGTGTTTATAAGTTTGTCATGTGGAGTCTTGGAGTAGGTCTGTCATTTTGTTTCATGTCTTTTCTATCCATTATCTACTTGGCATTCCCTTTTCTCTGCGGAGTATTATCTATGCTGTTATCATTTTTCAGGTTGTACCGTGCTCGAAATTCATTTTTTTGCAAATTAACTTTTGTTGGTAATGCATAAGATGTTGTGCATAGATCGCTGGCATAAAGCATGCGTGAGTATCATGGTTCCTTATTCTGTCAGCTTCATCTGTACTTTATTTATAATGTTGTTGGCTGGATTCTACTTGCACATATAAATGGATTCTGTGTGGTGATTTTTTGGGTGCCTCCCGTCCTTATGCAATAATTGAATCCTTTGGATAGAACATCTTGTTTCCTTTTGGTGTAGTTCTCTTTGAAACGTTATATATTTAATTGTTTCAGTTTTTTGTGAGTTGTGGGTTTCTTGTCATGTTCTAATTTTCTTTAGTTTTCTTTAATATTTTTCATTTTGTAAGCTGCGTTTCGTTTCAGCTCTCCAAGTTGTAAGTTGTTTTACTTATCCAAGTAGAGAATGGGGATTTTGTTGTTCAATTTCCAGTGTAGTGCTAGCAAACTTTGTTTAACTGATGCCAATTGGAATCTCTTTACTGTGAACTTCATTTCTGAGTAAAGCCATTTCTGTTTCTTGTTCAGGATACGTTTGTAGCTGCTGTGTTGTTATGAAATGTTAATTTGAAGCAGTTGGTGTGCATTGTTGTCTCTGCCAGCTGCATAGGAATTTTAGGTCATAAGTAGTATTCCTGCTCATATATATATATATATGCTGTTCAGCTTCCTTCGGGTATGTATCCGACGTCATTGTAGTGTGCTTTTAAAATTGTAGAAATGTTTCGGCAGATCTCATCTGCCATCATTAGGCTTCTGTATCTGAGTTCGTGTGTGGGTCAGTTTGCCTGGCTTGTGTGTGCGAACTCTTCTATTGGAGAGTGCAGGCTTCCAAATGATTGACAGTCTGGTGGAATCTGGTGAATTTGGAAGCTCGCACTTCAAAAGTAGAAAAATCTCCACACCACAAGCCAGGCAAACACCTGGGCACAAACAGACCCCCCTGATACCTCCCAGCTCAAACACGCCCCCAACAGGCACCCCAGTGAAAACCGAGCTTCCTACATAGATGATAGCCGTCTTTCACGCGAAGGCCAAGCTGTACTGAAAGCCTCCATAACAGGAACACAGTGTTGCCAAGCCAATCAAAGCCACAAAACAGACAGAAGAAACCAGAACCACCAATCAAGCAAACTCCAAGACCAATAAACACAGACCAAGACCCGCAACCAATCAGGATGAAGAAAAAACCATCCTGGCACAACATGAGGCTAGCCTCAAATTTAAAACTGAAAACGGCTGTGATAGCCGAACTTCACAGATGACGTAACATTCAAGTACGAAGCTGATAATGGCAGATGAGATTCTGCTGCTGAAACGTTGCTACAACTTTAAAAGCACAAGTACAATGACGTGGGATAATACCCGAAGGAAGCTGAACAGCACGCACACACACACACACACACACACACACACATATATATATATATAAAATGTTACAGTATATGATATGGGATTTATTTTATAAATGGTTGGAAAATAACATAAGAAATTAAATGAACATTGTTATAATGATAAGATACATAAAGTTGAGTTGTTTTTAATATGAATGTAACCCTGGTAAGAAATGTATACAAAATATAAATATCTGCACAAGATATATGTACCTGACAGACTGTATAACTGAAAGATGGATTTGTTGTAAAATAAAATAAAAAATGTTTTTGGGAAAAATATTATTGGAAAAAACATAGCCATCTAAAGAAAATAGTGAGGGTTTTCATTTTGTGCAAAGAATTAATAAGAACATCAGTTTTACCTTTGTGGAAAATGAATCATATTTTTCCTTCAGAAGGGTACAGTTGTCTGTGACCTGAGCAGGAGAATACATATAGTTAATTGCAACATCCTGACGGTTGCAACAGTCTTTGCATTTGCCTTGTCCTAAATTGGTCTCCCCTTATAAATGACACCAAAATCCCACCCTTTTCTGTTTTGCTTTGTGTAATTTGTAACATTGCCTGAATATTCTCCTTTGCTCATTAAGAAGACTCTTTTGGGAAAACACATCTGAGAAGGAATGAACACCTTCACATTAATGCAGCATCTGTTTTCACCTGATTCCTTTGAAACAGGAAAAATAATATCCTGTATCTAATACCAACTTTAGAACGTTTGCCAGATAGATTGACAAGATAGATGGATGACAGATAGATAGATAGATAGATAGATAGATAGATAGATAGATAGATAGATAGATAGATAGATAGATAGATGATAGGTAGAAGATAGATAGAGATGGATGGATAGATGAATGGATGGATGATGGGGAGAGAGAGAGAGAGGGAAGATGGATAGATAGAAGATCGATAGATCGATAGATCGATAGATCGATAGATAGATAGACCCTCATCATGTGAAAATATTATTCACTGTATGTTTCTGCAACTGCTTTGATATCTTCAGTTGCCTATAATATAAAAAGTCTAAACCTTTATATTATATACATTATACATATACATAAAACAAAATTATTTGTATTTGCCATATAAATCCCTATGCATGTGAATTTTACTCATTTTACTACATAACATGATGATCAACTAATCCATTTAGTTCTTCAATTAGAGGCATGGTATACATTTAACATGAAATATGGATAAGGATTCCATACATCACATTCAAAATCTTTTGTAAATCGAACTTAGCTGGAGGATTTTAGTTGTATACTTTGGACATGTGTTCTAACTCATTGTGTGTGTGTGTGTGTGTGTGTGTGTGTATTATTCAATTTATGAATAAAAGAAGGACCATTGGAACCTATCAAAAACTTTCTTGGCATGTATAACAAAGCACCTGAACATATGTTATTTTTAATTTTATGCATTACATATAATATATAGTTTTGTATAAGTGCCCTTTGATAAAATTATATCTATTTATCCCTTTAATTATTTATTTAATATGCAAAGTGATTCGAGGTGGCTTAAACCATAATATAAAAAGCAATAGCACTTAGACTTATATACCTCTTTATAGTGCTTTGCAGCCCACTCTAAGCAGTTTATAGAGTCAGCATATTGCCCCCCAAACATTCTGGCTCCTCATTTTACCCACCTTGGAAGGATGGAAGGCTGAGTTAACCTTGAGCCTGGTGAGATTTGAACTACCAAATTGCAGGCAGGTGGCAGGCAGCAGAAGTAGCCTGCAGTATTGCATTCTAACCACTGTGCCACCACCATGGCTCTAGAACTATTAAAACTATTTAAAAATCCTTAAGACTATTAAAATTATTAGAAACTAGACTGAATTGTATAACTCTGTTATTTAATGTTCACTTTTTCATATTTCATGTCATTTAATATATTTTGTATGTGATAAAAAGTGCTTTATGCACATTATTTCAATAAGTATTTAATAGCCTTCCCCAACCTTTCCCATCCCTGATATTATTCTTCCATTCTCATAATACCAACCATAACCAAACAAATGCATTAGATTTGTCTGCTTGTACATTCTGTCTACTCCTTAAAACTACCTTGTCCAGCGTCTCATCAAATAGCTGGTTTGCAGACTTTCCCTTCTCATTGGGGTTAAGTTGGTATCCAAAGTTTTCAGGATTGTTGGGTGTCATTTTTTGTCTGACATTTTGAATGAAATACCAGCCATTCTCATCAGTCTGATTGAATGGGTTTAGACGAAGTTTGAACTTTTTAATGTATTCACGTACAATTCTGTGAAGGGAAAAGAAACCCAAATTTATTTGAGAACTTATTTCTTTATCACAGGAAGAGAACAACACAAATTTGTCAGATTAAGGATTGTTCAGTTCTAGCCTTACCTGGTTCTCAATGACCACCAAAGACAAATGTCTGTCCCTACCATTGTTCTCCTGGAATTGCACCTTAGAAAGAGACTGACCATTATCCAAGTAATAGCTTGTAATCCTAATGACTACTTGCTTTGATAGCAAGGCAAGATCCTCCATTAATTGATATATAACCCCACTGTAAAATTATATTTTTTTAAAAAAGTTTCACCCCTCAGCTTTCCATGACAGAAAAAGTCTTTATAGGAGAATCAACAGTTTCAAGGAAGTATCTATCCGTAATTTAATACAGAAGTTTGAAGGAATAGTACAGTTTCCAAAATTCCACAATTCTAGTACTACTCTCTAGAACTCCAACCACCATCCAAATCTAGTTAGCCTTGACACAGCTGACATTTCTGAAAACGTTAAAAATGTGGCCATTTCTCCAGGTTTAGGACATTGATGAGGCCCATGAAATTGGCTACTGCTACCACTCTATAGAGATTTATTATGGCTATTGTTATTCTGTGTCTTTAAATGAATTTTACTTTTATATGGGCCACCCAGAAATAATGTTGCAAGATGCAAGCTTTCTGAATAGTTTTCAGAGTCAAGTCCTTATCAACACAACTGTTGTCCTGTTCTAGTAAGCAATTTAACAGTTCTCATTTTTTCTAACAATATACCTAGCATTTCAGGACGGCAACAATTTATTAAATGTGAATAAATTTGCCTCTCATATCAGATGATGAATGGAGAAATACCTTTCAATCAACCTTACCTGTGGGTTTTGGGCAATCGCATCGGGCCCACATCCACATACCAGTCTTCTTCTCGGTGAGTCTTTATGCGTCCTCCCACACGGTTACTGGCTTCTAAAATCACAACCTAGGAGAAAAGAGTACTGATGAGGAATGGATTCTAATTTCTTTCTCTTCTCATTAAGTGTTTGGTGATCTGTACCTATGTGTGGCTCGCCTTGCAAATCTCCCTTTGATTTCACATGAACTTTGATTTACCTTTGCAAATCCTGCAACCAGCACCTTACTGGCTGGAGATATATTCTCGGTTAGCTATTAATATATTACAACAATTATTATAAAGTCTGGTCCTTAAATAATTCCTCCTCCTCCTCCCTCTCTCAAAGCCTATTTGGAAAAGTCCCTACAGTATTATTTTCAGAAGTTATTTGCCATTGCCTCCTTTCAGGGTCTGAGAAAGAGTGACTGGCCCGGGATCATCCAATTGGTTTTGAACCTAAGGTAGAACTAGAACTGACAGCCTCCTGGTTTCTAGCCTGTTGTCTTAATGTCTATATGACATTGGCTCTTCTAGGAGACCATCAATTAAATAAAAAATTCAAATAATTGAGGTAAATATTAGCAAATAATAATTAATTTTTCATCTTTATATTATTCAGGCTTCAGGTTACTTCTGCTGATCACTGGCTGCCAGCAGTTTGGCAATTCGGGTCTCACCATTGAGGTTGACTCACCCATCCTTCCGAAGTTGGTAAAATGAGGACCCAGATTGTTGGGGCCAATATGTTGACTCTGTAAATTGCTTATTGAGGGCTGTAAAGCACTGTGAAGTGGTATATAAGTGCTATAGCTAAGTGCTAAGTATTATTCATCAAATATAGAAGTAGTCCTCAACTTACAACCACAATTGGGACCAGAATTTCCATTGCTGAGCAAGGCAGCTGTTAAGTGAGGTGTGCTGAATTTTACCATTTTTTGCCATGATTGTTAAGCAAATCACATGGTTGTTAAGCAAACCCAGCTTTTCCCATTGACTTTGTTTATCAAAAGCCAGCTGGGAAGGTTGCAAATGGTGATCACATGACCATTATAAATACATGTCAGTTGCCACACACCCAAATTTTGATCAGGTGACCATGAGGATGCTGTGACCGTTGTAACTATGAGGACTGGTCAGACCTCACTTCTTTCAGTACCATTGTGACTTCAAAAGGTCATTAAACAGACAGTTGAAAGTCAAGGACTATCTCTACTTGCCCATCCTAATGACTGCTTCCGTTCCAAAACCATCCCAAAAACATCTAATTTGTCTTTTCATCAGCTGAGTAAAAAGGCAGTTGGGTAATTACCTGATGTCCAGCTTCTCTGAGTAATTTGGCGGCAGTCAGTCCACTAATTCCTGCTCCGACAATCACAACTGTCTTAGGTTTCAAGGTCCTTCTTAGACCATGTCTGGCAATAGCCAGCCAGTTTTCATATTCAGGCTCTTGGAAACACTCTTCCAGATTGGTAAGATGATTTTCTGATCTGGGCACACCCAAGAATAGTACTAAAAGAAGTAGTACTAGAAATAAGCAAAAACAGAGAAGACTTTATTTTTGTCCTAATCTCTTCTTATTCTCTACTGATATCTACTTCACTTGCATCTAACAGCTTTTGAATATTTTGGAGGATGGATAATATATTGAAAAACATTGCAACATGGAGTGCATCTTGTCATGGTTTGGAACATTTCAATACCTTTGACTTCTCCCCCAAATGTTCTGTTCTCATCCCCAGCAGCTAATAGGCGTGTCTACTGGACATCCTCTTTGGGGGAGGGGGAAAACAGTTATTTTTTGGTGTAATGGTTAAGGCACATGACTACAAACTATTTTATTTATTTGTTTAGTTTAGTTTGTCAAGCATGTATGAGAAAACAAGTGTAAGTATGAACATAACATACAGTATAAACATATAACTATAAACTGGTATAAGTATATACATAATGAATGAGTATGAATAAATGGGAACAGTAGGACAGGGATGGTAGGCATGCTGGTGTGATTATGCATACCCTCTTACAGACCTCTTAGGAATAGAGTGAGGTCCACAGTAGACAATTTAAGGTGAAAGTTTTGGGGGTTTGAGGATGTAACAATAGAGTCTAGGTAGTGAGTTCCAGGCACTGACCATTCTGTTGCCGAAGTTGTATTTTCTGCAATTGAGTTTGGAGTAGTTTATTTTGAGTTTATATCTTTTGTTTGCTCGTGTGTTATTGTGGTTGAAGCTGAAGAAGTCATTGACAGGTAGGACACTGAAGCAGACAACTAGGAGGTGGTGAGCTCCAGTCCTGCTCTAGGCACAAAGCCAACTGGGGAACTTTGAGCTAGTCACTCTCCCTCAGCTATAGGAAATGGAATGTTGCATGAGCGTGTCTACATTTTGACAAGGACTGGGGTTAATACTGATGTAAAAAGCATTACCACCAGCCACATCAAGAAAATCTAGCTACTGCTATTAATAATCCAGTATTATTTTTATGAAAAATCTTAGGTATGATTGGAAATGGAAAGTCATATTAATGATGGGTTAAAATATTGTTGGTGATGGATTTCCCAATAAAATTCAATATAAAGGCAAGCCAGCTGGATGTGGAATCACAGCCTTATATTAGAATTAGAATTCTTTATCGGCCAATTATGATTAGACACACAAGGTATTTGTCTCTAGTGCATAAGTTCTCAGTGTACATACAATAATAGTGATAGATCATTATCATCGTCATTGTAAAATATATTCCATGTGTTTTGCAATATACTATAACACAGGATTTTTTAAAATATATTTTATGCAGTTGAATTTACAATATTGTAATTATCCTGAGGAATTCCAAATTGTTTTGAACAATGTGCACAATGTTCAGAATAATCTAAATCCAATCAATTATGTTTCTGTAACATTTAATTTATATGATTGCTCATCTTATGTAAACAGCACTGAATAATATATGTAGTTAAAGCCACTTGTCAGGGTTCCATGCAAGTTGACACCAATAATATAATAATACAAAATAAAAAATAAAAAGTAATGGAACCTGTTCCGTCCGGAAAAACGCGAGGTAGACCGGGTTCCAACAGTAAAAGTCTTTATTTGCAACAGTAAAGATAAACAAAGATGGCTCTAGCTGCACCAGCAGCCTTTATATACGGCTTGCCTGCCGGCTTGTAGCCAATGACATTGGTTTGATTTAACCGCCTTTTTGGCGGTTCCTTTGGATTGGTTCCTAGTGAACCAATCCCTATGCTGGCTTTCTAGCCAATCAGATTAGCGAGTTTGAGGTAACTATTTGCATTCAGAACACCCCTCCCTCTTGGTTTAGTCCTACGTGGTGACGTAGTGCGCAGATAGGTTGGGCTTCTTCTGACTCTACTGGACTTGCGCGGTTCAGTTCGCTGGAGACTTCAACCGGTTCGGATGGGGTTGCTGTCTCTCCGGCTCTTTCTCCATGGAACCGCCTGGAAGGGTGAGTCAGCTCATTTGCTACCGCTTGAGTTTCTCAGGACGTGTGGTCGCCGCTCCCTCCTGTGTTTCTCCGCAGGTCGAGCTGGCTTGGCTGCCCCTTCAACTGGATTTTTCCCCGCAAGTTTCATCTAACCGTACAGTTTTCCTTGTCTTCTTTTGTTTGTTAGAATGTCTGGGTTTTTTTTAAAAGGTTTCGTTTACATATTCTTCTGTATTCCTCCCCCCCTTTTTTGGCGTTGTATTTACCGCGTTTATTATTTGTGGTTGTGAGTTTGTTATTTCTTTCAAGTTTCGGTACCGACAGCTGCGTCTATGTGCCGCTTCCATTCCCTGCCATCGTCTACGGTTAGTCGGTAGGACGGGGCCTGTAATTTGTGTGATTGTGCCTGGAAGCCATAAGGGTGTCCCTGGTGAAATTTTTTTGCGTAGACTAGGTCGCCAATTTCAAATGTTCGGAAACGGCTGGAGGAGTCGGGAGCTCTTCCAACGTGTTAATTTGGGTGCACCTGTCTAAACTGCCTAAGTTTTCTTCCCCAATAATTCGCCGGGGCTTTTGTTGGTTACAGTACTGGGTTGATTTATGTTGTGAGGTAGGCGGTGATTTTATCCTGGCAATCCCCAACGTCCATTTTCTCCAACCCTCTTTGTAAATCTGACCATTCTCTCCGCTCTACCATTTGCAGCCGGGTGGGCCGCGCACGTTAGTGCATGGCGTATACCTAGGGAGCAGGTATTGTTCAAATTGGATGGCTGTTAATTGTGCCCGTTGTCGCGACACTAGGACGTCCGCAATCCATGGTGCAAAGAGTTGTGTAAGTTGTTTAAAGATACCGCCTCAGTGTCGTAGATGACATGACACTCAACATATTCTCAGCCAATTTTGAGTATTGCATCTACGACAATTAAAGGGTATGTCCCCTAGTAGGATCCGCGAAGTCAATGTGGATCCGAGACCAGGGCCTCTCGTGGTCTCCAGCTCCCTTATGGGTGCTTGTGGTGGGGAAAGCCTGGTTTTTTTTGACAGTTATTACAAGTAGTAACCCCAGTATTCAATGTCCTTATCTATACCAGGCCACCAGACATAGCTTCTAGCAAGGGCTCTTTTCATTTTCTTACAACCACCGGGGCCTTCGTGAAGCATACCGCAGCACCTCTAGTTTGTAATTTAGGAGGATTACTACCGATCACCCCACAATAAACTAACCTTTTTGAATTGAAAGTTCGGGTTTGGTCTGCGTCGAAAGGTTTAAAGTTTTCAGTTTTTGTGTTTTCCGGCCAGCCTTTACCTACCCATATGCGCGGAAGTCACTGGTCCTTTGCGGTGGCTCTGGCAACATCGTTTGCAGATATTGGTAGTTCGGACAGTGCTCACATCTGCAGGTGGGTCATTGTTGGCACCGGGTCTTCCTCCGTCGGGTCTGGCAGCGGGTGCTCTGCCTTAATGCGTCTGCATGCTTGGAGATTTTGCTTCCCGGGTCGATGTGTTAATGTGTAAGAGTATGCTGCTAGGAATTCTGACCATCTACTCATTTGCGGGGATAAAAAGTTCTGTGTAGGCTTGTTTCCCGCCAGAATTCCTAGGAAACGATTTATGGTCCGTTACGATAAAAAATGTTCTTCCCATAAGATATTCATGGAAGTGCTTTCACTCCTGGTGACGATTCGCCAGGGCATTTCTCTGTCTCCTAGTTGACTATAGTTACGTTCTGTTTTGGACAAGAGCTTTGAGTAATAAGCGCGACTGGGTGCTCTCTCCCACTGGCTAACTTTAGTAGCTCAGGATGGCAGTCGCGACTCCAAATGTGAGGTGCGTCGCAAGTTTACGTCAATGGCGAGTGTTTACTAAAATGGAAAGAAGGGTGTTTTGATGTTAATAATTTTTTTATTTTCCGAAAGTTTTTTGCTCTCTATGACCGCAGTCTGTCCAATTAGTTTTCTTTATCCATCTAAATCTGGTGTAATGTTCCGCTATTGTTTGCTTTGTGGGGCAAGGAATACGTTACTAGAAATTTATTCAGTCCCAAAAATAGACTGCAATTCCTGTTTTGTTTCTTGGCTGTGCTGTGCGTGCTTTTAATGGCTTTGACTTTTTTTGTCAGTAGCGGTGTAACCCTCTCCGTTCTATTAAGTGCCCAGAAATTTTCGACAACGATTCAGTCATTAAGCAAGCATTTTTATCTTTTTTAACTTTCAGGCCAGATTCTACTGAAATTTTGTTAGTACATTTCTTAGTCTTTTTTCTAGTTGGTCATATCTTTAGCCAAATCAGGACATCCATCAAAATTATGGTACGACCCTTTTATTCATTATAATAGGTGTTCCATGACGGCTTGGCACGCCTGGGCCACACACACTCCAAACTGAGCTCTTGTTGGCAACTTGAATATGGCCCCTTTTGTTGAGTCACTATTGTCTGTGCCCTCGGCCGTTAAGGGTTCTACTGAACTGTTGGTAAGTATTGTTGCTAGATCTAGTTTAGCGACAAATAAAAAAAAATTTCCTCCACCCCCTATGAGTGGAAACAAATGTTTGTCAGCAACTGCACCGGGTCCATGCGCTTTGTTGCAACGCATGGTCAGGGTAGGCCTTTAGTCTCCGCAATGCATACCGACCCATCAGGTTTAAACGTTGTTACTGATTGGCGTCTTCCCATTTAGCTATTGGTCAAAGTTTCCAAACCCTTGGTCAATTAATTTGTTTAATTGTTCTTCTATTTTTGCCTTTTAATGCAAAGAACTTGTCTGTCGCTTATATATCGTCTAGGGGCCACTCTGGGGCGTCTAAACTAAAGGACAATTGAGGTCCCCCGATACCTCCTAGGGCAGCCCACGAAACGTCCTGGAAACTCAGGATGCAGGTTTTCTTCCAGTTGGTTGCAGCCCACTCGGATCTACCTCTGGTCATTCCAAATGCCAATGGTGCGAACCATTCGATGCCCAGGAGGCTGGCTGGTCTCCGCGTCTCGTGACCTATTGTCAGAGGCAGGACTTCGACCATGACCTGCCTTGTAAGGCCGACTCGGAAAATGTCTAGACCGTACAACATGTGGATTCGATTCCCTTGTAGTCCTTCAGGGTCAATTTTTGTTTCTGAGAGCTCCTTCTTAGTTAATATTGCGGACCAGTTGTTCTCGCTATTGGTGTCCCAATGACACCATTGACAGGAAAGACCCTGAATCGACCCTCCATCTCGCAGTGCTCGCCCTTCGATGTTTCTACAATTATTTTATCTTTTTCTCCGCGGCTTTCCTGATACTGAGCCGCTTCCGATATGAACAGTTTGATGGGTTTTTCATCAGTTACGTGGTCTCATTTGTTTCCTGCCACATTCGTTCCTCGGTTTTTCGATTCAGGCTGTGTGGTGGAGAGTTACGAGTCTGTTAGGGGCTGTTAATTTTTTGCGTCTCCAGTCCTACAGACTTCCGATGTATGCCCCTTTTCTACAAGCTTCTGCAGATGGCATCAAGAAGTCTGCAAGTCGCCTCTAAGAGTGTGGGTTTCCTCCGCAACCGCGCATTCCGCCGCCAGTTCTTTTTTCTGCGCCTTTTTTGTTGGCGGATATAGCGGTGAACGCTTCAATCGTCTTTCCTCTCCAGATTCGATGTCTCATCAAAATCTTCATGGTGTGTATGGTGGAGGGAAATGTTTCTTCCCTCTTGGTTGGGCTCGCTTCATCGTTGTTCTGCGTTTCATGTTCAATTGTGGCGCTGACTTTTTTCTTGCGGCTTCTGCGGCTGTTGGCTTCTGCGAATGCTTCTGGCTACGTTATGTTGGATTTAATTTAGCCAACTCTGCTTTGTAAATTAGAGTCTCTTAACGCCTAAATATTACTCGACTCTCGCATCGCTTCGTCTAAGTTTCAGGAACTCACATGCTCCCCCACGTGTCGAAGGGCGCACAAATAACAATGGATGGTCTCCCTCTTTTTGGTCCCTTCAGTAAGAATTCGTGCCTTTGGATGAGATTTGACACCACTTGGTGCGTAATGAGCCGTTCAACATTCATGGAGTTCGGGCCAGCGGCATTGCCTTTACGTCCTGGCTTCGCTAATGCCTTTGGCCATTTTGAAAATCCGCTCTTCTGGTTCCGCAATTGCAGTACAGTAGCACAGCCCTCTTACCAGCTGGTCGCTGAGATCTTCTTCCACTGCTCGTTACTTTCCAATACATTGGAAACGGACTCATATGTAGCGATTCCCAATCCTCTCCATTGGGTCTTATGAAAGGCCTACGAGTCGGGCGCTGCGATCTGTTTGCCGGGCCCATCGGCTTTTCATCGCCTTGCGTTTCAATTGTCCGCAGCCACTGTGCCACAGTCTCACGTCTATAGGACAATTCCCACCCTTCGTGCCATTCCGTCCGTAAAACGCGACGGTTAGACCCGGGTTCCAAACAGTAGAAGTCTTTATTTGCAAACATAAAGAATAAACGGACAGATTGTCTCTAGCCGCGCAGCCTTTATATATGGCTTATGCGCTGCTCTCTTGTAGCCAATGAACATGTTTGCATTTAAAACCGTCCTTTGCAGTTCCTTTCGAAATTGGTTCCTAGTGAACCAATCCCTATGCTGGCTTTCTTAGCCAATCAGATTAGCAAATTTGGAGTAAACTATTTTCACACAGAACAGAACCCAAGAAGAATAAACAAAAATGTGGCAGCCCTGATATGTCACTTTTCCCTGTTCTTCAACTCCCATGCTGTTCTAAGATTTCCTCCTTTATGCCTTTGGATCATAAATACTAATTGCCAATTCATTTACGGGGTCAAATGTTTCAAAGGATAACTGGGCAAGATATAATTCATGATCTAATAAACTTATTTTTGAAATTAATTGAGGGGCAAAACAAAAGCTTTTTACTTGAATGATGTAATTATAATAATTCTGCATCCTTTATTCTGTCATTTCATCGGTACTATCTCACTTGCATTTATGAGATCTGCAAAACCCCACAAAAGATCTAAAAATGAGTAATCAAGGAAAAATCTGTGCCATGAATTTCTACTGGAAAATTTGCTTTATAACAATACTACAGCAGAAAATAAAATAAATGGAGGAATGCAAGTACAAATATGCTAAGTTTTTTTGATTAAGTATGTGGCAAAATATCTTAAATTAACAATCTTTCATTTACTCCACTATACTGAGATCCACACAAATTTCAGCTGATGCCATTTTAGAAGTGGCCATTCCAAGTCAAATACTTCTGGCAATGGAATCCAAACATTCTATTTAAATTTTTTAAACTCTGAGAATTCAACTTACTGCATTTACAGTTAATCTGCCAGCTTAATAAAAGGTTGGTTGGTTAGCTGATTCATTCATTTATACAAAATCATATTGTCGGTCTGCCTGATCCGAACACTTCCTAATATAGTGTGTTCCATACATTGACTTCTACTATCATCACTCAGCATAGCACAGTATATCAAACACAATAATAAAAATAAGTTTAGCTTACTCTACTGCAGTGAAACACAACTCCTGTTCTCCTAAGATCCTTTTCAATAGAAAGATCAGGGATTAAATCTCTGGCTTCATAGGCTTATTATAATGCTGAGTTAGAAATAGTTAATGAATTTTAACCTGCTCTGGAATCTCAACAAAATAATTCACTTACAGAAGGACTCCATCATCTTTCCATCAGTTGATAGCACTGACTGTATTTTATGGAGAGCAAATAGTGCTGAACAGTGTAGTAATAATGTTGTTGAGAATCCAAGAAAACTGGCTGTCTGACATAAAATCTTTCTCTTGCTTTATAATGCAGTCACTACCCCCAGGGCTGTTCCAGCAAATGATAGTTCATGTCATCTGATATGCCTAAGCAAATTTAGGAGTGTACACATTCTATAGCAAAAATTCCATGTCGCAAATTCCTAGAATATTACATAGGAAATGAATAATTTATTTTTATTGCTTTTAAAGTAATAGAAAAAGAAAATTAATAGAACAGAAGAATAATTGTAGTGTAGATACATACATACTCAAAAAAAGAAACAAGGCTAAAAAGTGCTTTTTTAGAAAAGTGAAAGAAAACAAAAAGATACAACAGAAAAAAACAACTTATGATATAATGTTATAACAGATCTACAGTTCTGCAATATTTACTCACCTAATGCAAATATTATTCAGGTGTGTGTATATATATATGTA